>CM061063.1:42142203-42177203 GCA_030762895.1 Sophora flavescens
TGAACAGAAGTGAAGAGACTTCCTAACCGACCAGTTTTATATTACCAAACTGTCCATGTCGGGACACATTACCTTTCTTTACTAATCAGAAATTGAAAACTCAGTAATAGTTTCTTGCCTTCACATGAATGCCCTCTGAGAAGGGTATACAATTTTTTTTATAGAGAAGTAATAGTGTTAATATTAATATTTTGTCAGTGGGCGGGATTTGAATCTAAATATCATTTTCACTTCATCCCAACTATCAAGCCAATTTTATAATTCCTCCTTGCATGGTATCTACTGTACAGGTTAATATAGGTTTAGCGTGACCCAAATTTGGTTTGATGATTTTATAGAATTCAAACCCAATTTGATTATGATTTGCTAACGTTTGGAATGAAAATGTTATGCAAGTTGTTCTTGATATAAATCAGAAACATTTATTACTTATATCAGATTATAAAAAAAAAATCATAAATTTAAACAAGATGTGGGATATTGACGCGGGCCCAACCGTTGAGACGATACAAAATATAACTCGACCATCCGGTGTAGTTTCTAAAACCCAAGACCTTCACGATACCTTATAACTAGAAGGGATGTTCGCAGATTGGATCGGATCGGTTTTGAACTAAAAAATCATTCGATCCAATGATAAAAATAACGCACGGTTTGGATTGAATCGATTTGCTTCTTAAAAAAATTCAATCCAATCCAATCAAGTACGGTTTGGATTGGATCATTCGGTTTTTGTCATACTTTATTTTTTTTATTATGTCAAGTATTTTTTCTACTTATTTAATAATGAACAAAAGATAATTTTCATTTTAATTTGGGAGTTTGAGAAAAAATAATTAACGTTATTTTTTAACATGTTCTTTTATGTTACTTCTCTACATCTACTCTCATTTATCCTTTTTTTTTATTATTTTCTTGAATTGGCTACAAATAAATTGTAGCTGATTATTTTTCAAATTTACTTAATTGATTTCCTATTTTTCATGTTTACTCAATCAAGTATATATAAGTTATGCATCAAAACTTTTAGCAAAATATAACTTCAAGACATTAATATTTATTCTAAATAGTCTCATACATGTCATTTCAACAAAAATATTAAAGAGAATGAGGGACATAAAAGTATGAAAAATAATGTTTAAGTATGAGTAATAATATAATTTCAAAAATATAGTATATGTATATAATATATCGGTTTGGATTGGATTGGATTGGATTTCACTAGAGGATCCAAAATTGATCCAATCAAATATAAATTGCGGTTTTTTCGATTTGTTTGGATTTCGGTTTTTCGATTCGATTTTTGCGATTTGAATCGGTTTTGATCGATTGATGAACATCCCTACTTATAACCCGTCCTGTAGGGTATCTATGGTACGGGTTAATATAGATTTAGTGCAACTCAAATTTAGTTTGATAGTTTTATAGAATTCAAACCCAATTCGGGTTATGATTTGATAAGTTTAGAAAGAAAATGTAATGCAAAATGTTACTAATTTAAATCAGAAATATTTATGTCGCGATGGCCCGTCATTCGGGAGCCGCGAAAAGTGATAAAAACAGAGGGAGTCGCCACCAATATTTTATTTGGGAAAAACATTGGAAAACCAAATTATTTAAAGGTAAACTGGTCTTAAAAAAAGAGAGACATGAGTCCGGGAGTCGGTTACGAGTAGGGAAGGTATTAGCACCCCACATCGGCCGTTTAAAAAACGGTACCTCAAGTTAATTGTGCAAAAAAAAACATTTTAATAACCTTTTAAATATTTATTTTACCCAAAAATTATTTACAAGAAAGTGTTATTTTTAATTTTAAATATTTTAGATTTTTATTATTTTTTAATATTTTTAAATTTATTGCTTATAAAAATTAAATGAGGTTGAACATGGCACATGAGTTCACAGGGCAACCTCAAATCTAAGTGACTGAGTATGGCACCGTGTCCATAGAACATCCCTAAAAAGGAAAAGTTTAACTTTTTGATTAATTATTTTAACATAAAAAGGGGATGCAAAAAATAAAAATAAAAAATAAAAAAAATAAAAAAAATTTAATTAAATGAGGTTGAACGTGGCACATGAGTCCACAGGGCAACCTCAAATCTAAGGGACTGAACATGGCACCGTGTCCATAGAGCATCCTAAAAATAGAAAAGTTTAATTTTTTGATTAATTATTTTAACATAAAAAGGAGATACAAAAAATGAAAAATTTAGTTTTGACCCGACAAGATGATTTATCTTGCTCCTACGTATTCCCGGGTGCGATGGGAAACTCAAAGCCACGTAGTTCTTTTAAAAAAGATTTGATTGGTTGGTTGATTTTAATTTTGATAAAGATTTGATTTGTTTTTTATTTTAAAAGGTTTTTATGTATTTTCGTTTTTTATTTATTTAATATTTTTTTATGTCAAAAACTCCTAAACGAGGTAGAACATGGCAAATACGTCCACAGAGCTATTTCACACCTAAGGAATTGAGTGTGAAACCTCTCACAAAGCAATCCCACAATTATTTTTCGATTTAGATTGTTGCGTGAATTAAAAAGAGATTTTTATTTTTTTTTAAAAAGGGTTTTGTTTTTATTTTTTTTTAAATAAAAATTTTTGGAAAGAAAGAGACAAAAGAACTGTTTAGGTTACCTACTCCTTAAACTCAATCCAAAAAAAAAAACAGATTTGGCTCAAATCAGTCTACCTAAAAATAATATGGAAATAAAGGGTCAAGAACATTATTTTAGACAAAAAAAACTTCATCCCCTTTTTTTTTAAAAAAAAATTTGATCCATTAGGCAGAAAGCAAAGACCCATTCCCCTTGTCCAAAATCAAACCCACGACACTAATAAAAGATCAGAAAGAAAAGGTGAGTGACATATTAGCAAAAAGGAGACAAAGAGCAAAAAGGTTAGTTCAAAGGAGGTTCCCATCTCCACATTTACCAGCGCACGTGCAGAGGAGAGGGACCAGGGGCGGCGTCTGCGGTCGTGGAGCGCACGGCGGCTCTGCAACTTCCGGTGGCAGCGCGAATGGTGGTGCGGAGCGCTGTGCTTGGCGGCGAAGATCCGGTGGAGGGGGTGATCCGAGCAGGCAGCAGCTCGTGGTGTTGACCGGATCTGGAGGCTGAATCAGGTGCGGCGGAGGAGGTGAGTAGGGACGCAGGTAAGAGCTCGGACGGAGGACGCGACGGAGCTACCGTGACGGTGGTTCGCGTGTGGTTCACAGTGGTGGAGCACGAACCAGAAACGCGGATCTGCAACTGCTGGCTCTCGATCTGAAGAAGAAGAAGGATGTGGTGGCTGTGGGGATGAAGTGGGGGTGGCGCCGGATTTGAGAGGGGGAGGAAGATGAAGTTACGAGTGGGGAAGAAGGCGAGTGGGGGGGGTGTTGCTTTTTTTTTTTTTTTTTTTTTTAAGGTTTTGTTGAAGAAGATGAAGAATGAGAGGAAGGAGAGGATGCAGGGAGAAACAAAGAACGAAAGAAGGAAAGAAAGGTTTTTTTTTTGATCTTTTCCTCTTTGTATCCGAGAGTATTTGTTGCTGTCTCCCCCCCTGTTGTCTCTGTTGGGTCCTTTTTTATAGAAGAAGATGAACTCTTCTCAATGTCATTGGGACCTTGCAAGCTTGAGTGTTGCAGAGGTTACCATGCTCGAGTCCCTTTCAATTTCTATTTATGTTTCTTCTTCCTCCGATCTAGGCATGAACCCTCCCCTAAGCTCGGAAAATTACCCAAAATGGTGTTTGATGACTTGAGCCTTGTGGGAACTGTTGCAGTGGTTGGACCAGACTTCCCAATGGCTGTTGCTTTTCTGGTTAAGCTCAAAAAAACCTGGGAGTATGTTGGTTAAAGAAAAAAACTGAAGGAGAAAGATCATTATGGGGATTTTGTTTGTTGGGAAGAAAAAATAATTTCTGACAAATCATATCTATTTATTTATTTTATTTTCATTTTTATTATTATTATTTTTAATCAGAAGCCAGATGTATTGGTTTATTTAAGTTAGCTTGTTAAGAGGAACCGGACAAAATTAGGTGTTCACAGCTGCCCCTCTTTACTTGTTTCTTAGTAGATATTAGGTGTAACCGTAGTTAACCGATTATCGTTATAAGAAACTAGTAAAGACAAGAACTCCAATTTTTGTCCGGGGTACACTGACAAGCACAGGACCTGTGTCTACAAACCGATTTCCTGTGAAGAACCCGTGGGTTAGATTGCCCACTGAGATTTACACATAAAAGCTTGCGGGGTGGATTGCCCGTCATAGGATCAAACAAAAAGATAAAAAGAGCTTACGGGGTGGATTGCCCGTCAGAAGCTCCAACTGAAAGATAAAAGAGCTTACGGGGTGGATTGCCCGTCAGAAGCTCGAACAGAAAGATAAGAGATCTTACGGGGTGGATTGCCCGTCTGAAGCTCGAACTGAAAGATAAAAGAGCTTACGGGGTGGATTGCCCGTCAGACTCGAACTGAAAGATAAATGAACTCACGGGGTGGATTGCCCGTCTGTAGCTCGAACTGAAAGATAAGAGAGCTTACGGGGTGGATTGCCCGTCAGAAGCTCGAACGGAAAGATAAAAGAGCTTACGGGGTGGATAGCTCGAACTGAAAGATAAAAGAGCTTACGGGGTGGATTGCCCGTCAGACTCGAACTAAAAGATAAATGAGCTCACGGGGTGGATTGCCCGTCTGTAGCTCGAACTGCAAGATAAGAGAGCTTACGGGGTGGATTGCCCGTCAGAAGCTCGAACAGAAAGATAAGAGAGTTCACGGGGTGGATTACCCGTCAGAAACTCGAATAGAAAGATAAAAGAGCTTACGGGGTGGATTGCCCGTCTGAAGCTCGAACTGAAAGATAAGAGAGCTTACGGGGTGGATTGCCCGTCAGAAGCTCGAACAGAAAGATAAAAGAGCTTACGGGGTGGATTGCCCGTCTGAAGCTCGAACTGAAAGATAAAAGAGCTTACGGGGTGGATTGCCCGTCAGACTCGAACAGAAAGATAAAAGAGCTTACGGGGTAGATTGCCCGTCTGAAGCTCGAACTGAAAGATAAAAGAGCTTACGGGGTGGATTGCCCGTCAGACTCGAACTGAAAGATAAATGAGCTCGCGGGGTGGATTGCCTCGTTAAGCTCGAAGCGAAAGATAAGAGAGCTTACGGGGGTGGATTGCCCGTCAGAAGCTCGAACTGAAAGATAAGAGAGCTTACGGGGTGGATTGCCCGTCAGAAGCTTAAACGGATAGATAAAAGCTTGTGAGGCCATATAGACAAATGCAATATATGAATGTCGATTTTGCTCACTGATGGAATGACAATGCGAAAACTCAAATAACTAGTTTTCAATTTACAGAAAGAATGATGATGATGAGAACCCCTATTAATTTTGGGCATGATGCAAAAGATTGATGATAGATTATTTCTTCTTTGCTATTTCTTTCGTTATTGGATGCTTGACCCCCTAAAGGCATCGATCACAGTTAGTCTTGAGGATGAACTAAAACAAGGCCCATCTTATCTGGGAGAGATATCTTGCACTTTTATCCCCTGATGATTAGATGTTCTTGATGATAATTATCTCGATGGTTGAGTCTCAGTATTCCTTCCTTTCTTCGATGCCCTTTATAGGGGAAGCATCGTGCCCCCCAAGACCTTTTGAGGCTTTCTAAGGAATTCTAACTGCTTAAAAAAACATTACTTGCTTCACGTTACAGTATATACTTATCAGGATGAATGCACACACACAAATGACAAAAGTTAAGAGGAAAGGACCAAGGTAGCGAAATAAAGTAAAGGAAGTCAATGTCATTATACTTGGATTGAAAAAGGTGTACAAAGCATAAGTTGCAAAACGTTGCGGAGTAGAATCACATCTCCTCAAGTGATGTCTCTTTCAATGACTAATTTTAGTATCCCTCATACAATCTTGACTGCTCATTAATTGGCTTGAGAGATGTTATCGCCCCAATCTTCATATATCCAACCTACGGACTGCCCGAGTTCATCGACTTGATGACACTTCCATTGTTATATATATATATATATATATATATATATATATATATATATATATATATATATATATATATATTTTTTTTTTTTTTTTTTTTGAACCCTAACTTTTGCCTAGACCGCCTTTTCGGGTTTTCGGCCCTAGCGGGTTGCTCTAACTTTTGCCTAGACTGTCTTTTCATATTTTCAGTCTAGCGAGCCTTTTCTCCTTTCATTTTTCATTTTTATTTTCTTTTCTTCTTCTTCGTGGGAAGTGTGTTCAAGCATAATACTTTTTACCGCATCCGAGTTCCCCGGGGAGCGGGAGGTCTTCCCCATCCATCCCTGGTGAGAATTAAAGCTCCTCCGAGAAGGCCTTTTTCACAACGTAAGGTCCTTCGTAGTTCGGAGTCCATTTCCCTCGATGATCCTTTTGGATTGGTAGAATCTTCTTGAGCACCGAGGTCACCCTCCAAACTGTCGTGGGCGTACCTTCTTCTCATAAGCTCTCATCAACCTTCTCTGGTATAATTGGCCGTGACACAACGCCCCTAATCTCTTCTCTTCAATGAGGTTCAATTGGTCCAATCGATCTTGGACCCACTCAGCTTCTTCTAATTCTGCTTCTCTCACTACTCTTAATGAGGGGATCTCTACTTCAATCGGGAGCACTGCCTCCATCCCATAAACTAAAGAATATGGTGTTGCCCCTGTCGAGGTGCGAATAGAGGTACGATAGCCGTGTAAAGCAAAAGGTAACATCTCGTGCCAATCCTTATACGTCACCACCATCTTTTGGACAATCTTCTTGATATTTTTATTAGCGGCCTCAACTGCCCCGTTCATCTTTGGGCGGTACGAAGAGGAATTATGATGCTTTATCTTGAAATTTTCGCACATCTCCTTCATCATCTTATTGTTCAAATTGGTCGCATTATCAGTGATAATTTCACTCGGCAACCCATAACGGCAAATTAACTCTCTTTTGACAAATCTGATCACGACATTCCTGGTCACATTGGAATATGATGCAGCCTCCACCCACTTGGTGAAATAATCGATGGAAACAAGAATGAAGCGATGTCCATTTGAGGCTTTTGGTTCGATGGGCCCGATCACATCCATTCCCCACATTGAGAACGGCCAGGGTGCCGACATGACATTCAAGGGAGCTGGCGGCGCATGAACCTTATCAGCATATATTTGACACTTATGGCACTTCTTCACATAATTAAAGCAATCAGCCTCCATTGTCAACCAATATTGGCCAGTCCTCAAGATTTTCTTGGCCATTGCATGACCGCTCGCGTGTGTTCCAAAAGGTCCTTCATGTACCTCCTCAACTATCAGTTTAGCTTCTTTTGCATCAACGCACCTCAACAACACCATGTCATGGTTTCTTTTGTAGAGAATATCTCCATCTAAATAGAAACCCATTGCAAGTCTTCTTAGAGTTCTTTTGTCATTTTCAAAGCACACCCGGAGGGTATTCCCTTCTTTGGATGAAACATTTGATGTCATGGTACCACGGTTTTTGATCAGACTCTTCCTCTATCACTTGACAATATGCAGGATGATCATGACTTTCCATTTTGATGAGTGGTAGGTTCCTCTCGTCACTTACTTTGAACATTGAGGACAAGGTAGACAACTCGTCAGCTAATTGGTTATCTTCTCGGGGAATATGATGAAATGTGACTTCGTCAAACTGCTCAATCAAACCTTTGATGTAATCATGGTACGGAATTAACTTGGCATCTCGGGTTTCCCATTCCCCTCTTAGCTGGTGGATGACTAATGCAGAGTCCCCATATACCTCAGTCTCCTTGCTTTTGCCTCTATTCTTTGCTAAAATCCCTAGTGCACAAGCTTCGTATTCGGCTATGTTGTTTGTACAATCGAAGCGAGCCTCGCATGATGATAGGGAAATAATCATTTTCTGGTGAGATTAAGATTGCCCCGATTCCGTGCCCCAATGCATTAGAAGCTCCGTCAAATAACAAAGTCCACTTTTCTTTTTCTGGTGATTGCTCGCGATCAAACAAAACCATTATATCTTCATCCGGAAAATCACATTGCATCGATCCATAATCTTCTACTGGCTGATTGGCTAGATATTCTGCAAGAGCACTCCCTTTTACTGCTTTTTGGGTGACATAGACAATGTCATATTCTGATAGCAGGACTTGCCAGCGAGCAATTCTTCCAGTCAGAGCAGGCTTATCAAAGATATACTTGATTGGATCCATTTTGGACACCAACCAGGTAGTATAACACAACATGTAATGCCTCAAACGGCGAGCCGCCCATGCTAAAGCACAACAAGTGCGTTCTAGCAGTGAGTAGTTGGCTTCACAGCTGGTGAACTTCTTGCTTAGATAATAGATGGCATGTTCCTTTCTTCCCGACTCATCGTGCTGCCCCAGTATGCAACCCATAGATCCATCTAGCACAGTCAAATACATGATGAGAGGTCTTCCCGGCACTGGGGGAACCAAAACTGGAGGCTCTTGTAGGTATTGTTTGATCTTCTCAAAGGCATTTTGACAATCTTCATTCCATGTCACAGCTTGATTTTTGTGCAACAATTTAAAGATTGGTTCACATGTCGCGGTTAGTTGGGAGATGAACAGGGCAATGTAGTTCAATCTTCCTAAAAACCCACGAACTTCCTTCTCCGTTCGAGGTGCTGGCATGTCGATGATTGCTCGAACCTTTTCAGGATCAACCTCTATTCCTCTTTGACTAACGATGAACCCCAGAAGCTTGCCTGATTTCACTCCAAAAGTGCATTTGGATGGATTCAGACGGAGCTTAAATTTTCTTAACCGCTCAAAGAGTTTTTGCAGATTATCAACATGGTCATCTTCGGATCTGGACTTGGCGATCATGTCATCTACGTAAACTTCTATCTCCTTATGCATCATATCATGGAATAAAGCCACCATAGCCCGCTGATATGTTGCCCCAGCATTTTTCAAGCCAAAGGGCATAACCTTATAGCAAAAGGTTTCCCACAAAGTGACAAATGTAGTTTTCTCCATATCCTCAGGTGCCATCTTGATCTGATTATATCCCGAGAAACCATCCATGAAAGAGAATAATGCATGTTGAGCAGTATTATCTACAAGAACATCAATGTGAGGCAAAGGAAAGTCATCTTTTGGGCTAGCTCTGTTCAGATCTCGATAGTCAACACACATTCGAACTTTTCCATCTTTCTTGGGAACAGGAACGATGTTAGCAACCCATTGAGGGTACTTTACAACTTCTAGGAAACCTGCATCCAGTTGTTTCTTGACCTCCTCCTTGATCTTTAAGGACATTTCCGCTTTCATCCTTCGTAGCTTCTGCTTTACTGGAGGACACTCCGGCTTTAATGGCAATTTGTGTTCTGCTACACTGGGGTCTAACCCTGGCATGTCTTGGTAGTACCATGCGAAAACATCTTTATAATCTGTCAACAACCTGATCAACCTGTCCGCTCCATTTCTTTCAGGGAAAGGCCAATCTTGACCTCTTTTTTATCATCTTTGGTTCCCAAATTGATTAGCTCACTCGGCTCTTCATGGGGGCGAATTTCCCTGGCTTCTTGTTCTACCAATCTCAAAAGTTCAGGGGGAACTTCCCCGTCATCATCAACAACCTCCTCAGCATGATCAACGGAATAGTCAAAATTGTATGATGAGTTACTAACACTGTCGTTTTCAAGAGAGTCACTTTTAGATCTGCATTTTGGTAATTATCAGGGAAAGATGAATATAGGTTAAAGACGAGAGACTGCATTTATTGGTGAGGGATGGTGAACAAAAATGAAAGTAAAAAAAGAGATATAACAACACAAAGATACTGAATGCATGCATTTATTGATAAGTCATCTTGAAGCGAGAAACAAGTAAGCCCATTACAACAAAATTCCTAAAGCCTTGGGCGAGCTAAAGGATAAGCATTACAGAATTACTTTGAAAAGGCCTCTATGGTCTTGGGGAACTCAATGACCTCCCAATTGTTGAGCTCTGTATCCAGGAGAGCATGGATACACTAGATTGATACCATGATCGGCCGGGATAATCGTCTTCGATAAAGCTGCTTTGCTTGGTCCAGGAATGCAAACCCTACGCTTCGGAAGCTCTGTCGAATGTCACAGATGGGAACCCTTTCAGCCTCGTATCCACGATTTTCCAGACGAGCCAACCTCTTTCTTTTCTTCTCTTCTATCACCCTCATCTTGTCGGCCTTAGTGGGTTTGTATCCCAACCCAAACCTATCCTTGTTCTCAGTGAGCATGAGGATGTCAGCGACACCTTGGCTATTCTTCCCCAGACCGCTTCCAGGTTGGTATCCTCCTTCGAGCATAACCTTGGCCATCATGATGGACGCTTTAGATGACCGAGGTTTCAAGAGTGGAGCACTATCCCCCACATAAGTGGCATTGGCAATTTCAAGTGGTGGGAAGGCGGTCTCGAAAGCTTCCTCGGCGGCTTCAATATAAGGGGTGGTTGATGGCTTGCTTACTACGCAGATCCTCCTCTCCAGAGACAATTATCGACTTACGATCAACAATGAACTTCACCTTCGGTGCAATGTGGAAGGTACGACTCCAGGCGAATGGATCCATGGTCGTCCTAGGAGACAATCTGTATGTTGGTGTGATGTCCATTACTTGGAAAAGTACTTCAAAGGTGCGGGGCCAATCTGAATGGGCAATTCAATTTCTCCCATGACTTCCCTCTGGTGCCGTCGAAAGCTCTTACAATCATTGTGCTTGGCTTCATGTGAGTTCCATCGAAAGGCAACTTCGCCAGTGTCGACTTTGGCATTACATTCAAAGAATAGCCATTATCAATGAGAACCCTGGCCATGACATGGTCTCGGCACTTCACAGAAATGTGCAAGGCCTTGTTGTGCCCCATACCTTCGGCTGGTATTTCATCATCGGTGAAAGTGACATAATTATCAGCAATTATGTTACCTACAATGTTATCGAGCTTATCAACTGTGATGTCATGGGAGACATGCGCTTGATTCAACACCTTCATCAGTACTCTTCTGTGTGGCTCTGAGTTCATTAATAGAGACAAAAGAGATATCCGAGCCAGAGTCCGATTTAACTGATCCACAACCCTATATTCACTCTGCTTGATGAACTTCAAGAATTCACCTACCTCCTCATCAGATACACCCTTTTTATTCTCACCCCCGTTTGCTTCCTTGTCATCTGGGATTTCTTCCACCTTCTTTCCCTTTGTGATCCTTTCCTTCCTTTTCTATTTCCCCTTTTCGCAATACCTCTGGAGTGTAAATGCGACCACTCCTAGTCATTCCGCCAATTCCTGAAATGTTGGTGACCACAGTAGTCCCGTTGGAAGGATTGGGTTGGACCTGCATCTCATACTTCCATGGTACCGCTTTGGTGTCCTTGTAAGGGAAAGGACTTGGAACTCGGATGACGATTGGTGTTGGCCCACTTGGAACCGGCAAAGGTTTCTTCTCGGTATAGTATATCACCACTGGTTTCGGAGTGACTTGCTCAGAAGGCGGCCGAGAATTAACCACAACGATAAAGGGGTTATCTTAATTGGGGTTGGGGAAGTTGTAGATTCAGCAACCATATTAATGGCACATTCATTTGATCCACAACCAATTAAGATAATCTTCATATCCATTAACTATTGCAAGACTTGCCGAAACTCTGAACAATTTTCAATCGAATGCCCCATGTTTCCATCAAAGTCACACCTTACCTTTCCATCAAGAGCCTTTTATTCCGTGATCGGGATTTGGATCAATCCATATTTGCACATCTCTCTGAAAACAACTCTCATAGGAGTCTTAACATCGGCCACTTTACTCTTGAGAGTATGTTCCAAGAAACTCTCAATGGCATTGACTCCCGAACCTCCATGATTTGGCATAGGACCCTGTGCCACATTTGGAGCATCCTTCTGAAAACTCAACCATTTGGCATTAATCAGATCTTGCACTTTAAACTTCAAAGCTTTATAACTCTCGGTGGAATGACCCGTGGCCCCATCGTGATATTCACATTGAGCATTTGGGTCATACCACTTTGGATAAGGAGGGTCCAGTGGTCTTGTCGAGATAGGAGTTAGCACGGATTTGCTCACAAGTTGGCGGAATAGTTCGGTGTAGGTCATGGGTATTGGGTCAAAACGCACTGGCTTTCTTTCCGGGTTATATGGTGGTCTTGTTTGGTTGGTGTTTGGGTTTGGATTTAGAGGCTGGACGATTTGAGGTGGTATGGTGGGGTGCGTTTGAGGCTGAGAAGGGTATGATGGCCGGTAGGGAGCCATTTGTTGAGGGTTTGGAAATTGCGAGGTTGCAGCGATGTATGGCTGATTGGCTTGGTGATATGGAGGTGGTTGGTAATATGGGGCGTATTGGGCATGGAAGGCGGGTGTTTGGTTCGGTTTCCATTGGTTCGGTTTCTTCGTTCCAAGGTTTCTTGCATGTGCCTCTCCTTCCTTCTTTTTCACGAATGGGGTTTTCTTTGGTAGTTCCCCTCATCAAGTCTCGGCGATCTTGCCATTCCTCATTCCACTTTCAATTCTCTCGCCGATGATGACCATGTCGAGAAAAATTTGATGACACACTCCCGATCATCCTATCATAGAAAAGCGCTGGAGTGTATCAATGAACATTGCTACGATTTCTTTCTCGGCTAAGGGAGGCTCCACCGAGCCAGTTCTCTCCATCGTTGCGCGTATTCTCCCGAAAGTCTCTACATCCCTTTTTGACATATTTTGGAGTTGCATCCTATCGGGAGCCATGTCAACATTGTACTTATCTTGCTTCAGGGAATGCATCTGCTAGATCTTTGAAGGATCGGATGTGTGCACCTTTCGAGATGCGTAAACCAATTAGAAGCTGCCCCGGTCAAGCTGTCTTGGAAGAAGTGAATCAAGAGTTTATCATCTCGGGCATGTGACGCCATCTTCCTCACATACATGGTCAAATGGTTCTTGGGACAAGTGGTTCCCCGATATTTGTCAAAATCAGGCACCTTAAATTTCGGCGGAATGACAACATTTGGCACCAGACAGAGTTCCTAGGCATCCCGAAGACCATAACAAATACCCCTTCGATGGCCTGCAATCTTTCCTCTAGTACTTCCAGCTTTTCTTTAGACTGGGAATCCCCTCCCCCGATTGATTCACCGGAGCTTCTCCGTACATATTATGGGGAAATGAATATGGCATGGAGGAGGAACCGAAGTTTGGCATCATTTGAGCCCTCTTGGGTCCATAATGTAGGGTGTATTGTGGGGGCCTTGGATTGACAGTAGGTGTCACTATCGGGGTGTTACCATCTGTAGAGTTGACATTCTGTGCTTGCGGTATTTCGACAGTATTGGTGGGGATTTGTGCTTGAGTGATGTGTTCGGAGTTCTGAATACCATCTTGTGGACTGGGGGCTGTGGTGGGTACAAACCCACGAGGCAAACAGTATAGGGGATTGTTCGGGTCAAATGAAAAATGAGTTGGGTTGAGAGGCATCATGGCCCCTGGTTGGTTGAAGCCTTGAATAGGAATCTGAGAAAAACCGGGCGGGATGAGAGGTGTGGCTGGCTGTCCTTCATTCGAGGCTGGAGGGTTCTCCTCTGTGTTCTTCTCCTTTTGCATTTCTTGTAGGATCTCCATCATCTTAGCCATCTGATCCTTGATTTGGTGACTTCATCCCCGATCACTTGAACTTCTTCTAGTTCATCCGCCATGTGCTCTTTCCTTGTGATCGAGTGCGATAAGGGTGTCTTGGAGCAATTGTTCAAAAACCACACTGTTTTATTTAATAAAAGAAATAATAAATGAATAAAATCAAAAGAAAGAGCATCAACCAATTAAACTCCATTTTTGACAGGAAGACCGTCGCATATACTTATAGCAAGAATACTCACCCTGCAATCAAATCTAGTGGTATAATTCCCTCTAGCTTGACTGCAGTTGATGCCGAGTCCAAGGGAGAATTCACTCCTCGATAGACCACGTCTGTACTAGCAATGTTATTGTTTGATGATACCCATATTTTTACGCGGAAAACACATCGTTTTTAGGGTAAAAATATAGTTGATGAAGTATCTAAGGGAGAATTCACTCCTCGACAGATATCATCTGGAAAAAGAGAGAGCATTCCACAAAAATTGATGAAAACTTCTATTTCATTGGATGGATGTTGCAATACAAACATGAGTCTTTGGTCAACTAGAAAAACAATACATCGAGAGTTTTCATATTTCTAACCCATCTTTGGGGACCTCAAAATACTATGCCAAAAGCTTCATCTTCTTTTTCCTGAATCCCTTTGCAAGCTTCCCAAAATGCTTGAAGAACTCAGTCACCTCCGGTGGTATTTGGAGGAAAGGGTTCTTGTAGACCTGAATTGATACTTCTTCAAATCGATCCACCAACTGGGAAGTATGATATTGAATTCTACCAATCATGTCTTCATATTTTCTTCTCCATGCTTCCTTTTCATAGATCACATCTCTTACAACCAATTTCCATCCCTTTACCCATTCTGCGTGACGTTGAGCTTCTCCTCTTTCATTTTCTTGCATTTTGGTCCTGAGCCAATTTTCCCTTTCATTAGCTTCTGTTAATAATTGACGATATCTGGCAGCTTCGTTCCATCCTCGATCAGAGTAAAGTTCGGTCTGGGCCAAGGATTCTTGTAGAGATCCAACTCTCTCCTTTAATATCTGTATTGTTTCGACATGAATCCCTACGTCCCACTCAAGTTCTTCTTTCTTCTTTAGAATTCTGACTAGCGTGTTTTCTTGACACTCCACCTTTGCTTGCAACTCTTGGATCACTGCTTCTTTTTCTTTTCTTGCCCTTTTCATGCGACTTGGGGCTTCGTAGGAATCGGCACATTCACTTCTCAAATTCTCGATCTGTAAATTCAGTTTTTGCACCTGGCTTTGGAGCTTGACGATAGTTACTTCTGCAACTTGGTTCTTTTCATCCAAAACCCCCATCTGAGCTTTTAGAATTTCAATTTTTTCCAGCATTTGATCTTCTGTAAGAAGATTGTTTTCAGCACTGGGTGGGGGTTCCGGTTTTGAAGGACACCCCTTTCTTGCCTCTCTCCATGCTTCATATCTTTTTGTTCAAGCTATGATCCGCCTTCCTAACTCATCACGCCCTTTTATGTGAATATTGTTCCATGCTGACCTTATTGCCATTGTCTGACTCTTGATGCTTTCACATTCTTGATATAGGAAATATGCTCCACCAAGCAACTCTTTTGGGGGTTCATCTTGTGTCCACCTGAGTTGGCACATTACTAGAGCTGGTGAATATGACACACATCCTCTAGGTCCTATCAATGGGACATTCGGGAAACTCCCACAACTGAATATAACTGAATCTCCATTGTACCATGGGCACATCCATCTAAATGAACGTGAGTCGACCTGATCAAACTCTCGTTTCCATTCATATAGTTTGCGTGACTTTAGCGGCATGCGAATGAATCCTTTCAATGGGTCATCCGCTCTATCAATTTTGTTTCCAGCATACAAGTGAGTCATAATCCAAACATATAACATTGGTGCACAGCATCGCAACTTTCCTTGTTGATTCTGATGACAAACTTGTAGTGAGAGAAAAGTTTCAGCTAGGATAGCAGGGACTAAATTCACCCCGTATTCCTCAACTCTGTAGAAGACATCCATGGCTGATCGATCAATCACATCCGAAATAAAGGGAAAAAGCACCAGTCCGTAGATAAGGAGAGCCAACAACCTATTAAAAAGAACCCATCGTTGTTGTGGAGCCAACTCCCTAAGGTAACCTTCCAAGAATCGCCTCTTCAAGCCCGTAGTGTTTCCTTTTTCCACTTTATCCAATTGTTCCGGTTTAAGTTCCAACAGACTTGCTATCTTCCCATCTGCCACATATTGTCCATAATACAAATAGACACATGATTCCTTTCGGATAGGCAATCTCAAGCATGTAAGCATACTCCTCTATGGTGGGAGTTACATCTAGGTCGGCAATTCAAAACATCTCAAAGTTGGGTTCCAATACTGAGCGAATGCACTTAGAGCGGGGGCATCCACCGGAATACATAATAGATCTAGTATCCTCCTGTACTTGTTGTTAAAGTTCGAACGTGCCTTTTCTGACATTTGTTGACTAATTTCCCATAAGCTCTGAACATCATTGAGTGTCACGTCGATCTTGATGCTCTTCTTGGAGCTGCTTGCATTGCTAGTACTCTTTCCGATGCTAGGTCCTTCCATTCTTTGCTATAAGATTAATACTAAGGTCTTCCTGTCAAGAAACACAAATAAAGAAAAAAAATTAGAAATGAAACACACAAAAAAAAATGCCCTACATGCTTCATGTTGCATGAACCCCAGTAGGGTTGGGAACCCTATGTCGGGTATGCTGTCAATGCACTACCTTCACTATGACACGCCGCTTATTAGAAGTGCAATAATATTCGAACATGTCATTCGGGCTTGGAGCGACAATGTGTCGCCCCTTTTTCCTTTTTTAGAAAACTTCATAATAAATATGTATGTGCATGGCAATTTATGTTTATGATGCCAGAAAAAAATGGAGAGAGAGAAAGAGTATGCTCCCTTTGTCCTAAATTGGGTAAAACTTAGGGTTGGACAAACCTGAGGTAATGACTCTAAACAGGTTGGCTACTAAGTTTGCTCTATCAGTGAAAATTAAGTAGGGTCTAGACTTCTAAAGCCCATGGTTCCAGATTGCCCCTATCCCGAAAGATAAGGATCCGACTCATGAATCTAGTCACAAGTAGGGATAAACCCTCTCAATATGACCATCCCATGATATCGAGTACAACCTGAGTGGTGAATCAACAAATGTCAGGGAGGTACGAGACCTCTTCAATGACAATGTCGAGACACCGCCTAATCCTTGAGTTTTGAGCAAGCTCGGGTATAGAGCCAAAAGTGTGTGCAAGTTGTGATAGTGATGTGTGTGATGGGAGCACACAAACCTTCACAAAAACCTATTAAAATAAAACTACCCCAAACCCGCAAAAGGGAACAACACAAATACAAAAGTTCTCTACCCTAAGGTTGCAAGAATATACAAAAGCAGTTATGGAAGCATTAAAAAAGAAATAAAACAACAAGGGTAAAACAAATATTTTCAAAGCTGTTTTTTTTTTGAAAAAAGAAGAGAAAAAAATTAAAAAAAATTGCACAACCAACTATGATAGGCCTGACTCTCAAAGTAATCCCCAGTGGAGTCGCCAGCTGTCGCGACCGTCCCGTCCGGGAGTCGCGAAAAGGGATAAAAACAGAGGAAGTCGCCACCAATATTTTATTTGGGAAAAACATTGGAAAACCAAATTATTTAAAGGGAAACTGGTCTTAAAAAAAGAGAGACATGAGTCCGGGAGTCGGTTACGAGTAGGGAATGTATTAGCACCCCACATCACCCGTTTAAAAAACGGTACCTCAAGTTAATTGTGCAAAAAAAAAACATTTTAATAACCTTTTAAATATTTATTTTACCCAAAAATTATTTACAAGAAAGTGTTATTTTTAATTTTAAATATTTTAGATTTTTATTAGTTTTTAATATTTTTAAATTTATTGCTTATAAAAATTAAATGAGGTTGAACATGGCACATGAGTCCACAGGGCAACTGTTGAGACTCCGGCAAGTGTACCGGATCGTCGCAAGTAATAAAACACGGTAAGAGTCTACCGAGGTCGAACACAAGGATTGGGTTACCAATTCTACTAATTTCGCAAGAAATTTAATAGGTTCAGTTAAGCAAAGAAAATTGTTGTGAGAGAGATGAAGATTGCAATTCAATTAAGAAATCGATTAAAGCTAAGGTGATTGAATTCAGAAATTTAAAATATCTAGGGTTTCAAATCCACCTACCCAATCATGCATAATACCCAAGTGATTATGTATTCCTCCCTAGGTTCAATTACAATGTCAACCGGGACCCCCAATTTCTCCTAAATTCACAGCCGTGCGCAATAGGACGTATTCAACGATTTGGATTATTTACTCACCAAGTCTCATAATCCTAATCCTCGAATTCTGTTAATTCTTGTTCCCTACGTGGTTGCACTAATCTCCTACCCACTATCATGCAATATTAAATTAGTGATCCCAATTCAAGTTCTAAAACGCGAATCGCCGGTCGGCCTTAACACGTTTAACTAGTTAATCATGCTAGCATATGATCAACACAATAATATCCGAATTGGAAAACATTTATTGAGAGAAGGGGAGAAATAACATACATCACGTGAACACTACACAGCCATGGGTGGCTTCATCGATCCCCTAGACGAGGGGATTAGTTCCTCATGCCCGTGACGACGCACAAACAATCGGCAATAATCTCCATAATAATAAACTAAGAGAAGAAAAGAAAAGAGAAGGGAGAAGCAGCTCCAGAAACAAGGATTCGCACTCCTATTCTGATCTAAGCAATGGCTAACAACTTCCTCCCCAATTCTGATCTGATATGGCCTTTAAATAAGGATTCTGTTTCTCGCCAGCTCGCGGGGCGAGCGTTCTCTCGCGAGGCGAAATTAAGCATTGGCGCGCTTCAAATTTTGTATTTTCGCGAGGCGAGCTTGTATTCGCGGGGCGAGTCTTCAAACCCTAATCTGTCACAACCGTGATATCCATCACGGCTAAGCCGTGATTGCCTCTGTCTTCCATGGTCCTCAAGGACTCGCGAGGCGAGACACCTTTCGCGGGGCGAGTCTTCAATTCTGGGCTGTGACCTTCATCACGGCTAGGCCGTGGTGGTCTCTGATTTCCAAGTCTTCATGCTCTCGCGGGGCGAGCTATCTCTCGCGGGGCGAGTCTTCAAACCTCGATTTGTCACAGCCGTGACCTTAATCACGACTATGCCGTGGTAGTCATCTTCTTCTGGCCTTGGACTCTCGCGTGGCGAGTAGCACTCTGGGCGAGTGTCTCAGAATTTCAATTTCCACTATTTCTTTGCTTTCCTTGACTCCCGGAGTTTCACTTTATTTACCTAAAAACACAAAAGCACCCACAAGCGTAATTCTATCCAAAATAGGCTAAAAACTACACAAAAGACGCAAAACGAGTCAAAGTCCAACTCAGGAACGAAACAAGGCAAATTTGGGCGAAAACGAGAGTGATCTCGAATAAATTGGCACATAAACCCTAGTTTATCTAGTCATAAAACTAGATAAGCCAGAGGCTTATCAGCAACCTCAAATCTAAGGGACTGAGCATGGCACCGTGTCCATAGAACATCCCTAAAAAGGAAAAGTTTAACTTTTTGATTAATTATTTTAACATAAAAAGGGGATGCAAAAAAAAATAAAAAAAATTAATTAAATGAGGTTGAACGTGGCACATGAGTCCACATGGCAACCTCAAAGCCACGTAGTTCTTTTAAAAAAGATTTGATTGGTTGGTTGATTTTAATTTTGATAAAGATTTGATTTTTTTTTATTTTAAAAGGTTTTTATGTATTTTCGTTTTTTATTTATTTAATATTTTTTTATGTCAAAAACCCCTAAACGAGGTAGAACATGGCAAATACGTCCACAGAGCTATCTCGCACCTAAGGAATTGAGTGTGAAACCTCTCACAAAGCAATCCCACAATTATTTTTCGATTTAGATTGTTGCGTGAATTAAAAAGAGATTTTTTTTTTAAAAGGGTTTTGTTTTTATTTATTTTTTTAAATAAAAATTTTTGGAAAGAAAGAGACAAAAGAACTATTTAGGTTACCTACTCCTTAAACTCAATCCAAAAAAAAAAACAGATTTGGCTCAAATCAGTCTACCTAAAAATAATATGGAAATAAAGGGTCAAGAACATTATTTTAGACAAAAAAAACTTCATCCCCTTTTTTTTTTAAAAAAATTTGATCCATTAGGCAGAAAGCAAAGGCCCATTCCCCTTGTCCAAAATCAAACCCACGACACTAATAAAAGATCAGAAAGAAAAGGTGAGTGACATATTAGCAAAAAGGAGACAAAGAGCAAAAAGGTTAGTTCAAAGGAGGTTCCCATCTCCACATTTACCAGCGCGCGTGCAGAGGAGAGGGACCAGGGGCGGCATCTACGGTCGTGGAGCGCACGGCGGCTCTGCAACTTCCGGTGGCAGCGCGAATGGTGGTGCGGAGCGCTGTGCTTGGCGGCGAAGATCCGGTGGAGGGGGTGATCCGAGCAGGCAGCAGCTCGTGGTGTTGACCGGATCTGGAGACTGAATCAGGTGCGGCGGAGGAGGTGAGTAGGGACGCAGGTAGGAGCTCGGACGGAGGACGCGACGGAGCTACCGTGACGGTGGTTCGCGTGTGGTTCGCAGTGGTGGAGCACGAACCAGAAACGCGGATCTGCAACTGCTGGCTCTCGATCTGAAGAAGAAGAAGGATGTGGTGGCTGTGGGGATGAAGTGGGGGTGGCGCCGGATTTGAGAGGGGGAGGAGGAAGATGAAGTTACAGTGGGGAAGAAGGAGAGTGGTGCGGGTGTGGCTCTTTTCTGTTTTTTTTTTTTTTTTTTTTTTGCAGGTTTTATTGAAGAAGATGAAGAATGAGAGGAAGGAGATGATGCAGGGAGAAACAAAGAACGAAAGAAGGAAAGAAAGGTTTTTTTTTTTATCTTTTCCTCTTTGTATCCGAGAGTATTTGTTGTTGTCTCCCCCCTGTTGTCTCTGTTGGGTCCTTTTTTATAGAAGAAGATGAACTCTTCTCAATGTCATTGGGACCTTGCAAGCTTGAGTGTTGCAGAGGTTACCATGCTCAGGTCCCTTTCCAATTTCTATTTATATTTCTTCTTCCTCTGATCTAGGCATGAACCCTCCCCTAAGCTCTGGAAAATTACCCAAAATGGTGTTTGATGACTTGAGCCTTGTGGGAAGCTGTGCAGTGGTTGGACCAGCTTCCCAATGGCTGTTGCTTTTCTGGTTAAGCTCAAAAAAACCTGGGAGTATGTTGGTTAAAGAAAAAAACTGAAGGAGAAAGATCATTATGGGGATTTTGTTTGTTGGGAAGAAAAAAAAATTTCTGACAAATCCTATCTATTTATTTATTTTATTTTCATTTTTATTATTATTATTTTTAATCAGAAGCCAGATGTATTGGTTTATTTAAGTTAGCTTGTTAAGAGGAACCGGACAAAATTAGGTGTTCACAATTTATTACTTATATCAAATTATAAAAGAAATCAGAAATTTAAGCAAGATGTGGGATATTGAGGCGGGCCGAGTCTTATAAAATATAACTTGACCATCGGGTGTAGTTTCTAAAACCCAAGACCTTCACAATTATATTCGGGTCAAGACAAATTAGTGAAATAAGATAAGTCTTGAATACTATCTTTTTGCAGTAAAAAAAAATAATATCTTTTAATAACTTATCATTATACCTTCCTTTTAACACAACATATGCATATTTCAAAAACTATCAATTTTTCACTACAAGAAAACTTGATTTTAGCGAGGGCCAAAAGCCGTCACAAATCACAAAAATCCATTGCAAAACAAGTCTTTCTGACGGATTTGCGACAGCCACAAATCCGTCGCATATAGGGTCGTCGCAAAATTTTTGTGAGGGCTTTTTATAAATAACCGATTGCAAATTAGCGGCGGCCTAGCCGTCATAAATAATAAAAAATTAGCGACGGCCAAATCAACGAGAAATTAGCGACGGTCCAGCCGTCACAAATCACTAGAAATTAGCGACGGTGTGGTCGTCGGAAATTGCAATACATATTTTTTAAAATAAAATAAATAATTTGTTGCTTTGCTTCTTTGGAATCACAAACGGAAATCTTCCACTAATCACAACAATCTGGATTATCTTCATAATTTTTCTTCTTAGCTTGCTCGGGTAACTAACTTCCATCATGGAATTCGGTTCGGCTCTCGGCTACGGCGCAACCATGGAGGATCTTATTCAGCTTATACCTTCATACTTGGCATTATTTCCGGATTCATCAACCTATAATACGAAGCCATGTAAAACTTATGAAACAAAACAAAACAAATGCAATTCATACATGGTGAAGTTGAAACAAACACAAAACTTATGAAACAAATAGAATACCAAAGTGACCGGAAGAGGCTTGGATGGTGGCCGGAGATGCGGCGGGCGGTGGCGGCGGCGGTCTTGAGAAATGGCAGTGGGGAAAGGAGAGGAGAGGGAAATGAGAGGAAATGGGAAACAAACGAGCGTGGTCGTCCTTGCGGTGGTTGTGGTGGCCATCCGTGGTGGAGATGCGAAGAGGTGGAGACGCGAGCGGTGGGAGCTGTGGATGCGCGAGAGGAGAGAGCTGGATGATAATGAAAAGGGTCTGGGTTCTAAAATTTTATATTGGACATTAGCGACGGATTTTCCGAAGGCCTAGCCGTCGCAAATTTGGACAAAATAGCAAATGTAGCCACCTCGAAATTCCCATTTCCCTTAGCGACGACTTTGGTCGTCGCAAATCTAGACAAAATATTAGCGACGGCTTTGGCCGTCGCAAACATGGCCGCTTGAAATTCCCATTTCCTTTAGCGACGGCTTTGGCCGTCGCAAATCTGGATAAAATATTAGCGACGGCTTTGGCCGTCGCAAACATGGCCACCTCGAAATTCCCATTACCCTTAGCAACGGCTTTGGTACATTAGCGACGGTCTAGCCGTCGCAAACTTGAATATTTCTCCACTCGAACTGGCGCCAAATTTTCGCGGAAATGCCCTCAACGACAGTGACGACGGAGGCCGTCGGAAAACGCCCAAGGCCGTCGTAAATCTGGGAAATACAACAGTTCCTGTTAGCGACGGCAAAGGCAGTCGGAAATGACAATTTTATTGACGGTATTGAGGCCGTCACAAAAAATCCGTCGCAAATCATCATTATTCTTGTAGTGTTTTAACAAAAATATGGAATATCGAGCCATGTTGAAACGACACAAAGTATAACTCGACCATCAGACCTGGTTTCTAAAACCTGAAGTCATCACGTTTAGCCTCAAGCCAAGAAGTATATTAGTGAGATGGGACGAGTTTTGAATATCATTTCTCCCATAACTTATACTCTTTTTCTCTGCATAATATATATATATATATATATATATATATATATATATATATATATAACATCAATCTAAATACATTATCATATTGTGCTGATTGTTAATTATTGATTTAAGTGGAAAAAAAATCTTATTACATATATCTAATTATAAAAAAATGTACAAATTTACAACAACAAAAAATGGTTACTCTAAAAAAAGATCACTTGTATATTAAAAGAAATTACAATTTTAAATAAGATATTTAGAGAATGTTAATACAAATGTTTTAGAATTGTTATAGACTTCTAATTTGCATAGAATATGAATATTATTTTTATGTAATTTTGTTTGCTTAAGAGAGCTTCATATTGTATCACTTCAATTTTATATGTTCCTATTTCGTTCTATTAATATCTCATATTGTCACGTCTAAACATTAATTTTTGATACATTAGAAAAAAAAGATCCGGCAAAAAAAAAAACATCAAAACTATAAAGGCCATGCCTGCTGCATCAGCTTGCATGAGCGGATGAAGTCCTCGAAGAGGAACTCAAAGGCTTTGTTTGGATTGATGGAAGGGGATGGAATGGAATGAAATGTAAGAGTATTTCATTGTTTGGATATGATAAAAGAAGATGGAATGTAATGGAAGGGAATGAAATGCATTCCAAACATAGCCTAAAGGAACTCCATCATAAAGCCATCACTAGCACCTCATTTTGCTAAGGGCTAGGTTGTCTTTACTTTTTATCACATTTTTATTCACATAATGTTATTTATATATCAATTAAAAGTATAAAATGCAACTTTAAGGTTGAAGTAATCTTTTGGTCCTTATACGTGATACTGATTTTCAATTTGGTCCTTATTCGTAAAAAGTTATCAATTTGGTCCATATACGTGACACTGGTTTTCAATTTGGTCCTCACCGCTAATTGGTCCCTATATAAGAGGACCAAATTGTAAATTATTGTCATATGTAGGGACCAATTAAACAAAAAAAAATTGAAATCGGTCCCTAAATGTGACAATTATTTTCAATTTGGTCCCTATATGTGATAATAATTTGTAATTTGGTCCCTCTTACATAGGGACCAATTAGCGGTGAGGACCAAATTGAAAACTAGTGTCACGTATAGGGACCAAATTGATAACTTTTTACGTGTATAAACCAAATTGAAAATCAGTGTCACGTATAGGGACCAAAAGATTACTTTAACCCAACTTTAATTTACTCAATAAAATTAATATAATGCATATTACACATTACATGCACAAATGATGCACATTACATGAAAATACAATGACAAATTAAGATGATGTAAGCATAAGTGTATAGAGGCGACTTTGCAACACCTTCATATCCACATATATTTTTTTTAGGGTGTTATTAATCAATATTCTAAGAGTATTAGTTAAGAAATAAAAACAATTGAAAACTTTGAACTGAAAATTATAACTTTTAATTTTGTAAATATATTAAATACATCATTTTTTAACATAAATTTTCATATTTAGTTTCTTAACCAATGTTCTTAGGACAACACTCTTACTATATAAATTGGACCTCGGCCAAGGCCTATCCGGCAACTTAATACTGGTCGGATTGAAACCATTTCATGTCAGAAGATAAGTCAGAGGAAATCAGAGATTGAGAATCTTGTGCCATTAAGAGACAACATCATTCAAGCAAAACGGTCATCTATAACGCCTCTGCAATCACTCTCATAAATGATAGCCACCCTGAGTCTATATATAATAGGCCTACCTTCAGGTGGCTTCATCGTTTTCTTCATACACTAAGGGCGAGTAATACCTTGACATTGTTCTTTCCACATATGGAACTTAGAATTATACTTGTTTTGATTCCCGCTTGGGATATATAGGAGCATAATACACATTTTGAAAGTTAATACTGATTTAGGCAAGTTGATTAAGTGCGTGGGGAGACTTAATTTATTATGAAAGATAAAATAATCATACAAATGACAAACATGATTATATTATTAAATGCTTCCCGATCAACTCGGTGTCGGCAAATGCAACTTGTACACCAAGATGAAAAATATGAAATGAGAGACTGTGTGGTGTGAAAATGGTCAGGGACGCGTAGAGAGAAATGTCCCACTCCACTGAGTTACTTGTAATAGGATTCCTCCGTCACTTTTAAAAGCACTACTGGTGCTGCCCCTACATTCATTCTTGAAGCAACCCAAAGCTGCCATTGCACGAGACGAGACCAACTGTAGTTTGGTGGCTTGGTGTAGATGCTTTGTTACACAAGTTAAAAATGCCTTGATTCGTACTCACTCTCAATATATCTATGTATTTTTCTGCTAGAAAGAAGTATGTATGATTTTGTAAACGATAGATAAAATTTACTTGAGGTTCAATTTTTATCACACGAACAAAGGAGAGTAAAATATTCTTATTTCACTTCAGATTTCACACCTCAATTTAGAGTGACAAGGAATAGAGGTCTCTCCTGCATATAAAATAACAATGTGAATTGACTTACCCATTTAATAACTCATCTATAGGACCCATTAACAAAACCCACTTATGAATAATATTTTATAATAATCCCAATAAAACTGATCACTTGATTTTTGGGTTAACAACAGAATTAACATAGGCTCTAATTAATCTAGATTTTATTTTCACAGACATCACAAAATTATGTATGTCCATAAACCCAACATTCTTTGCCTAGTCACGAGGATGAGAGAATTTATAAGCACTATCTTTCATAAAGATTACATTCTTCCTTTATACCATGGTGGTAACGAAGTTAAAGTTTACGATTTTATATGTAAACTATTTGAGTACCTTTTTCCTAATTCAATCTCAGTAGCTTATCATAACCATTCCATTCAGTTATTTTACACGTTGTTAAATGTTAAGAGGCGTTTCTAACAATAGTGAAGAATGAAATGAATATTGACTATTTGAGTAAAAAAAGAGTGAATTGGAAGGAAAAAAAAGGCATAATCCTAAAGGTACCCAACAGTGAACAATGAAAGCTATTTAATTAAAGAATTTGCCAATTTGCAACTTTAGGGCCACCACTTACTGTGCAGTTATAATGACAATATTTTTGGCAAATAGGGCTTATGATATGTGCATGATTGTCCCGATTGCTCTAATCAAATTGTACCTTTTAGATTGTCATGTAGTTGCAAATTGAGAGCAACTCACTGTGCCACATGATCCATTTTCCATAAAGAACTACCACAAACAAGTACTGAACCGGTTCCTTTAGGACCCACAAAAGTTACTTGCCCACCAACTTTTTTCAGATTTGCTGATTATTCTAAAGGTCATAAAGAAACCTAAATTGCACTGCTTTAGCAGGTTCACATTCATGGTCCAAACACCAAAAAGGTCTACCCTTGTATAGTTCTTTTACTTCATGGCTTTATGCATTGCAATATAGGATGGGTTAGTTCAACTAAATAAACCAAGCTAAAAAAAGAAATCCTTACTTCACAAAATTATTTCTAACTAATTTATCCACATATCCTGCTCGTATTGTTCATCAGCGTCATTTACGGTATGTTGAAACATTTAGTGTGCATCAGCACACAAGCTAAATTGACCTGGAATAATCGATTATGACATTGTAACTAAGGACAGGTTTTATTTACATTTATTTATAAGTTCTCCATGTGTTGGATTCAAGGACATTAGACGATCAAGTTTAGAACTAGATGGAGAAATTGGTGAAACGATAATCAAATCGAGGCAACTAAAAACTTGACCACGTTCACCCGACATTATCAAAATCATCAGGTCTCTTTTAGCCAACAATTATAAACCGAAAGGCGTGTAGCCACTAGTGCAGAAAAGGGATTCCACGTCGGTTATTTTTGGCTTTCCACATCGGTTTTGAAACTGATGTGGAAACGACCGATGTGGTTTATTGCCACTTTACACATCGGTTATAAAACCGATGTGTAAAGTATATTTTAAACATCGGTTTTATATTAACCGATGTGGAAAATTAATTTAGCAATTAATAAGCAGTTGTAAATTTAACTTTCTACATCGGTTTTTCTTAAAACCGATGTGTAAATTGACTTTCTACATCGGTTTTATAGAGAACCGATGTGTAAAGTTAAATTTACACATCGGTTTAAAGCAAAACCGATGTAGAAAGTTAAATATACACATCGGTTATTGAGAACCGATGTGTAAAATCTTATTTTTTTTAATACATTATTTACATTTCAATCATTCCTTTCCCCTGTTTCACTAAAAATATTGGTTAAAAAATGTATCAAATGCTTCAAGCTCCATGTGCGGTAAACAATTACAAGTCTGTACAAAATTTTCCAAATTACAAGTCTATACAAATTTTTTTCAAACCCCCTTCTACACTCATCATGCGGGCATTAACAAAACCGCTGATTAGCTCTTACAACAAAAAGCATTTCAGTTGGTAGAACTAAATGATTGCATAAAAGAAGAGGTATAAATGAAAGGAATGACCAAGAGTGACTCGGCTCCTCCATACTCGGAAATTGAAGTGCTAAAAATCTGTTCAATTTAATGTATAATCTCAAAATTTCCGACAAGCAAAGAAGCATGAGAACTACCTTAGTGAATCAAACATTATTAAGAATCATTTTATGCCAATGACAGAGACATAGGTTGCGGATCAATAAACAAACCAGCGAAGTACTGATCAAACAAGAAACAACAACAAAACACCAAAACAGATATGACACAATCATTCAAAAGCAAAACATACTTCATTCAATATGATAAGTTTTTAAAATATAGATAAAAAATATCATCAGTCAAAGGTACACAATAGCTAGTATATGAAAAGTTTTTAAACTAACTACATATATACAAACTATGGGTGGTACACTTCAAGAAAGAAAGTTGCCCAACGCCTCTTTATGATGTTGATGTCGAGAATGAGACAATGGAGTTGGATTGTTGAATATCGCAAGTTTAATTGGACAAAAGATTATATCTTTTAAGTAATAAACTAACATAAAACATATAACGAATCTATACTATTACTTCTAATTGTGTCAATTAACATTTACCTCACTCCATCTTTCGGTGATCCGGGAGGAGATAATTTCCAACATCCATTGCATCACATAGTAGCCACATTCCCATGACCCACGTTGTATACGTGACTACGCATACAAATGAAACCCAATTAGAATATGAGGAATTAAATAAAATAGAAATCAATTATTGTACCCACTGCATTTGATGCATTTGAACTAATAAATATCTTACTGTTGGGAATAATCCATCGATAGCCCGAGTACGCCTTTCACCACGCAACATGTGGGATGCATTAATAGACCTATCATGACAAAAACATTAATTAAAGTATATATAATAGATTTCAGATAATTTAAACAACTGCATTACTGATTATAAAGTATTTTAACGCTTACGTTTCGATGATCGTCTTGAGTTCATTCGCTGGCTTATTTCCCAATGAGCGAGAAGAAGACCCACGACGTTCATTCTTGGGTACAAAAGCAACAAGATTGCCAATGCTCATTGTAAATTTGTGGAGCAGATTAGTGACTAAGTCATATATAGTTATACTTAAATAACCGGGTACTTACTTATTGAGATAAGGCGCAAGATAGAATTGATGATCGTCTCGGGCAAGTATATCACGTATGGTAGTGGACCGGGTCTTCCGATGCTACGAGAACATCACCCTGAATGAACATGGGGTCAATGAACCCATAAAGGGCGAGGTTACCCCGATCGACTAACATACGATGCAGATACCTAATATATTGGAAAAACATGTTAATTATCATTGTATTTAAAAATTAATTACGTACTTAACTTATAAATAAAATGTACTTACGTGCACCAAAACGATATGTGTTCAGAACTGGCCATTTCTTTATTGAGTGCCATCTCCATAAGTTCTTTCTTTGGTATATCTGATTCACCAGGGCTGGCATCATGTTCCAACGTTACCAAGGCTGCATCATCCTCCATGGTTCCCGTATGCTGGAAAGTCATTGATGGTGCAAAATAACATGGCACGCAATCTGAATGTCTCACGGCAATACCCGTCGATCACATCAACGCCTTCATCCCACATCATTCTCAAGTCTTCAATCAAGGGACTCAGATAAACATCAATATCATTTCCTGGCTGTTTAGGACCCGAAATCATCATACTTAACATAATGTATTTGCGCTTCATGCACAACCAAGGAGACAGGTTGTAAATTACAAGGAGAACAGGCCATGAACTATGAATACTACTTAAGTTTCCATATGGATTCATTCCATCGGTAGCAAGTCCAAGCCACGAGGTTTACGGGCTCAATTAGAAATCCGGAAACAAACTATCAATTCTCTTCCATTGCAAAGAATCGGTAGGATGGCGAAGCTGTCCATCACACTTCCTCTCATCTGCATGCCATCTAATGTTCTTTACGTCATTTACATTAGCAAACAATCGCTTGAACCGCAGAATCACGGGAAGATACCATAACACCTTCGCAGGAGGACCTTTGGTGACCACATCACAACTAGAATCACCATCCTTCACTTTGTAGCGTGATACCCCACACAGGGCACTCGTGCATCTCTTCAAACTCTTTCTGTACAATATGCAATCATTGGGGCAAGCGTGTATTTTCTTATACTCCATACCCATCGGACACAATATCTTCTTCACCTCATAGTTTCGAGATGGCAATGTGTTGCCTTCTGGAAGCATTTCTTTCAACAACTCAAGCAATTCGGTAAAGCTTTTATCGCTCCACCCATTTCTCGCCTTCACATTGAACAATCTTAACACCGACAACCGTGTGAAATTAGTGCACCCCGGATACAAAGCCACTTGCGCATCACTGCACAAAGTATCATACACATGTGCGCGCCGAAAAGACTCTTGCCCAACATCACGGATCATGTCCTCTAGTCCATCGTCCATTTCCACGTCATCAACTTCCTCTCTATCCGACACCCTCGGCTTTGTCTAACGATTCACCATGGCATATCCATGTTGTATAACTCTTGCAAATCCCCTCACAAATAAGATGATCACGTATCTCCTCGCCTTCTAGTCGTCTCTCATTCAAACAGTTAACACAAGGACAATAAAACCTTCCGTTACCACTATCGGGAGCATTTGTTTTTTCAAAGCTGTAGAAATCTTCCACTCCATTCTCATACTCATCACTTGTCCAGTCTAGCATTCATCCAACCGCGATCCATGACTAAACCAATACCTTCGTACTTAGTCCAACATATTCATCAACCACTTCTTATGACAGGGTATGGCCCTATCCCATTCGAGAAGAAACTTTTTCAACATTCGGTTAACGAGTTAGTCCTTAACTCTCATGCTCATACTCGACAAAATTTAGGCAGCATTTCCCCGCGGTCTCCGAGCGTACACTACTTGAACGCGATGACATCCACCACGATAAAGTATGCACCGGAGAACGAAAGGAAATGTATCAATCCGAACTTTCATCAAGTATATAACATTAGAATCAATGAATAACTATTATAACTGAATTAAGAAAAAGTTTTTTCCCAAACTATTCAACTTTGGACAATTCAAGATCCAACACAATGAGCGGTACATTAAGCACGTACACGTACACGTACGCTCATTAGTATTGCATCTCAAACGGGAAACTAAGGCTTTACTAAATAATTAACATTAAGAAAAATAATAAAACACTCCAATCCCCAAGTCCAATGCAAGGGGAGATTGGAAAAGCGCTCTAGTATTTGAAAAACTAACAACCATATATTTCTTAATTGAGTAATTGGCTAAAACATCATCCTAATATATGTTAATCATCATTTTAATGCCAACAATAAGCCTATTACCTAGTAAACTAGAAATCCAACCCCAACAAAAAACTATACCCATGTGGACCTCAAATGGAGATGATCCTCACATCAAGTGTTTCTAATGACTTGCCTACTTTATAATGAAACCAAAGACAATATTCATCATTCCATTGATTGATGTCCAACATGCTTAGCATTTTTCTCCTAAAAAATGAGGTTCTTATCCCTCTCTAGTGAGCTACGAAAGAATGTAGGAGACCAATAAATTTGACAGAGAATTAATTAGCTTCATAATTTTTCAGTTTTCAAACATCAATAAACATAATGCTTCAATTAATAAATGTTAATGAGAACTATTTATAGATGTAGAAGAGAGTGGTAATTCCTTAATTCCACTGAAACTAGTGTCAAGAACATAATGTTTTCTTCTCATGAAATCTAGTAACTAGAAAGTGATCTTAAAACATTATGAGAAGAAAACATTATGTTCTTGACACTAGTTTTCAAACATTATGTTCAAGGGAAACACCTAGCACTTAGCATCTACCTAATACAATGAACTACTCGGTATGTAGCACTTAACACCTTAATATGATAACTAACCAGCAATAACCACCAATTAGAGAAGAACAAACCAATAGTAACCACCAGGACAACATTATATGAACTCTGTTTTCCAAATAAATAACTAGCAATATAGAACTAACCAGCAATAACCACCAATAACCAGTGAAGGAAAGAAACCTACCTCTAAAGGATGCGGCGCTAAAGGTGACTTGTGAGAAGAGGAGGCACAGGCGTTGAAGGGGTTGCCAACTACTCTCTGTTAAGGTTCACGCGGTTAGGGTTCTTATTAGGCGAAGCGAAGTGGAGAAGGGAAGAGAAGTGGCGGCGAAGCTTCAATGAGACAGATAGCTTCAATGAGAAAGGAGAGAATGACATTGAAGCTTCAATGATAGAGTAGATATATGAGAAGTTCTGAGTAGAAAGAGAAGAGACTCACCAGAGATGATGGTCGTGACGATGAAGGTATGAGAGAGGCACACACGGTGGTGGTGGTGGCGGTGGTGAGTGAAAACCGAATGAGTTGGTGTTTGGGTTAACGAGAGGCGCGTAGGAGAAAAGGGCTGCACGAAAAATGCAGGTCGAGGTTAGGGTTGTGGTGGTGCTCGCGGTGGTTCGGATGCGAGAGATGGTGGTGAGTTGATGTTTGGGGGAGGAGGGGAACTAGGTCGCGGAGGAGGAAAGAATGGGGTTTTCTGAAAGAATGGGATAATGCGCGGAAGCGAAGGAGGGAAAAAGAAAAATTGGGACTATTACACATCGGTTATACGCAAAACCGACGTGTTAAACATCTTATACACATCGGTTATAGAGAAACCGATGTGTAAACATTAAACTTTTAAATTCTGATTTTTTTCTTTTAAATTTTATACATCGGTTACTAAAAACCGATGTGTAAAAGTAATATTTTATTTTCTTTTTTTTTTTCTTTATAATTTTCTAAATCGGTTATAAGAAACCGATGTGTAAAAGTAAGATTTTATTTTGTTTTTTTTTATTTATACATAGGTTATATATAAAATGATGTGTAAAAGTAAGATTTTATTTTCTTTTCTTTATACTTTTCTACATCGGTTATATAGAAACCGATGTGTAAAAGTAAGATTTTATTTTCTTTTTTTTTTCTTTATACTTTTCTACACCGGTTATTTAGAAACCGATGTGTAATAATTTGGTTTTAATTTCAAAAATGCCACCGCCTCGTTTTACACATCGGTTTCTCAAAAACCGATGTGTAAACTCCGATGTAGAATCCCTTTTCTGCACTAGTGAGCTACACACATGAATTCATGGGAATTAATACTTTGATTCATTTTTGGTAATTATAGCAGCAAAAGGAAGTTGTTGCAAAAATCCTTCTATTGGGTAGCAATGTCCAACGCCTCTAACATCTTCACTTGGTCGCTAGTTTTTTTCCCTTCATATTTAAAATGGTCACCATGTGGGGTTGGCACACACGGATCAACCGATGTTCGGAAATTGTGTTCAAGGGAATGACATTGACGTACATTTTTCACTTATGAATTAAGATTGGGAAACAAATTTGCGAGTTGTCGATTTCGACTGCTGATTCATGTTCATTGCAAAACAAATTTGATTTCTTAGGAAAACCACAAAACCCTATTTCACTTGAGTTATTACATCATTTTACTCGTTTTTTTTTTTTTTTGCACTTATGACCAACAAATTGGGCACGTCAAAGAAGCAAGGGATCTAAAAGTAAAAACCACTTTTATTTCATAACTGACACTTTCGATTTCATGTCATCATCCATAGTCGTTCACTAGCTACGATCACTTCAAATTTTCTATCTACGATCGAATCAAACATGTACACCAATGCAAACTAAATTCCCCTTGGTACTTAATGGATAGAGTAATTGGATGAATTCATTCTCTTGTCCTTTGATCATTTACATCATTGATATTTATTCAATTGAGAGTGTGTAAGAATGTGTAGCTGTGTGCAGTCATGGGTAGTTATTCTGTTGCGGACAGTTATAACTACCTCTATCCATCTAACTGACTAGCTAAGTTGGATTATTACACTAGCTAAGTTGGATTATTACACGTGCTTATTTACATTGGGCTATATTGGGCCTGTTTACATTAGCTATATTATGCGATACCCCCCGCCCCCCGACCCCACCCCACCCCCACCCCAAGTTGGACTGTGCACATTGAGCAAGCCCAACTTGTCCACTGTAGATTGAAATGTAGCGAAGGTAGAGCTTTAGTGAGGACATCAGCAAGTTGAGCATTGGAAGGGATTGGCAATAGGTGAATGAGTCCGGTGCGGATCTTTTCCACGAATGAGATGACGATCGATTTCCATGTGCTTGGTTCTCTCGTGGAAGGCTGGATTGTGAGCTAAGTAAGCTGCTGATTTGTTGTCACAATACACTATGTATGGAGTGGTTGCGGGGAGGACTAGGTCTGAAGAAGATAATGCATCCACTTTGTAACTCACATGTCGGAGCTGCTAGAGCTCTATACTCGGCTTTCGAGGAGGAGTGACTAATGTGAGATTGCTTCTTGGATTTCCAAGTGACTAAGGAGGAGCCAATGTAGACACGGTAACCAATGATGCTCCTTCTAGTATCCACACATCCTGCCCAATTTGAGTCGGCAAAGCCGGTGATCTTGAGGTTTGAGTTTGATGGAAAGAAAATACCTTTAGCGAGGAGAGGCTTTGAAGTACTTTAAGATTCGGGTAGCAGACAAGGAAATGAGACTCCATAGGGTTGAAACAAACTGGCTAAGATTGTTGAATAGCAAAGCATATATCGAGTCCAGAGGTTGTTAAATATAAGAGCCTTCCAACAAGTCTTCTATAACTAGAGGGTCATTACATGGAGAACCATCATCATGTTGCAATCGGGTGGCGAGAATCCATAGGAGTGGTGATAGGTTTCGTGCCAAGCAAGCCTTTGTCGGATAATTTCTCTAAGGCATATTTCCTTTGGTTTAGGAGGATGCACGATTTAGTCCTTGAGATTTCTAAACCGAGGAAGAATCTTAGAGACCCAAGTCTTTGATTTTAAATTGCTAATCAAGGAAACTTTTGACTGCATTGATTTCGGAGATGTCATTTCATGCTAACACAATATGATCATCTACATAAACTAGTAGGCGAGTGAATGAGTCTCCTTGCTTCTTAATGAAGAGAGAGAGTGATCAGAGGATTGAACATATTGGAGTGAGAGCAAGGCATGAGAAAGTTTGGAATACCATTATCGGCTAGCTTTGTTTGAGGCGATATAGTGACTTCCGCAGTTTGCACACTTGATGTGGTTTGGGAGATTTGAAACCAGGTGGCAAATCCATGTATACATCTTCATGAAGATCACCATGCAAAAAGGCATCGTTTACATCTAACTGCTCAAGAAACCATCCTTTAGCCGAGGCAATGGCTAGATGAATTCTTACTGTTGTCAACTTTGCAACAGGTGAAAATGTGTCAAAATAATCTACTCCTTCCATTTGAGTATAGCTTTTAGCTACCAAACGTGCCTTGTATCTCTCAATAGTGCCATCTGCTCGATACTTGACTTAGTACACCCACTTACATCCTATAGGATGTTTCCCAACATGCAAGTCAACAACCTTCCAAGTG
>CM061063.1:42870232-42954203 GCA_030762895.1 Sophora flavescens
CTCCTTATTTTTTGAGTTTCTGGTATTTATTTTTAAATATTTGTATGCAGCATTTTGATTTTTTAGTTTGTATATAAGATGCGACGCTTGGCATAGTTACTAACTTACTGTCCATATATTATTGTAATCGTATTTTTATTTCCGGCATTTGTTCAATCTAAACTGTTCAATTTGATGTGTAATCTTTAGTTTTTTTTTAAAGAGGATCTTTAGTAATTTTTCACTCTGTCATTTATCTGGAATTTCATTACCTACGTAAATGAGTGAGATTATTGTCAATTACTTAACACCGCTAGAATCAAAGAAGGGACAATGTTGTCTAAGATTAAAAAAAAAGACTAAAATCTATTTTGTAATTAACATACTTGATTGGACTTAAACTTGAGTAGAATCAGATTAGTTTGAGTTTACACTGCTATCAAGTATTTTTCCTCTATACCACGAAAAACGAAGTTGTTTCATAAGAATTAGGCTCCAAAACAAGAAAACTCATTTACTGGTGCAACAATCATATTCAGTTATAATGTCAGCTTAATATTAAATTATGCATTTTTATAGTCACTGATAGTTGCGTCTCATTATTAATTTTGATTACTTGTTTGGAATCTTCTTCTTTTTTATGAGAACTTGTGTAAATATGTGATAGGATTTTGACAAAAAAAAGTAATTTTGAAAGTAATTTTGTCCCAGGCTCGTCATTTGACCCACAAATCAAGAGGGATGATGGATTAACAAATTAAGCAATTCCGCCTAATGGTGGCCTTAAGACGCCGGAGAGTGATTTCCTCAAGTGGGCTATTAAATGGATCAGGCCGCTGTGATCGATAGCTCCATTTGTGCCACCACCACCGTACCCACCACCACCTCTATAATACGGATTCACTCCTCCGCCACCAACCACCACCCCGCCTCTCGTCGATTTCAACACTCACACCGGAGTCCCAGACTTCAACCCGACGTCATCAATCGCTCGTACTTCATGAAAAACGACCTCGGAAGTCGCGTCACGTCAAAACTGTCTCTCATCCGTCATCCACCAAAGCCACTGGATGTAGGTAAAGATTGCTTCTTTTGTTAATATTGTTATGGGTGTTAATATCGGCTCTTTTTTGTTTTGGGGGTGTTCTTATGGGTAGTTTGTCTTAAGCACGCACTTGCTGGTTAATTAAATGCCGCATAAAGCCTCAAAGATATTGGAATAACATAGGATGCGAAGATACAAACGCGGCTTAACACCAACTCATCAACATCCTCTCCGACTATCATTTGGCCTCATCCATAAGTGGTTTTGACAAACCCGGGACCACTTATAATCAAAACGAACAGGAAGTCAAAGAACTGATCCCCGTAGAACCTGATAAAAGATAAAGACGTGAGCCTTTCTTCTTATTTTGTCAGTGAACCACATGCGAAACAATTTGATAGGTTATCCATTAGGATTTGATTTCTGGTTTAGAAATGTCCCTTTAGCTTCTAATCATTTTATGTGTAATGTGATTTAGTTTATACAATAAAATTTGTGTTTACATTAAAAAAAAAAAAGTTCTATTGGTACTTTTGAAACCTTTTCAGACATGCCCGCCGGATAAGAAGAATATATTATTACCCATCAGCCTGATCCTTGCGCTTTCTTTCGGAATGATATATGCTAGTTTGTGGCCAGCCGTTCACAAGGGAAAAGATCCTTTTTTAATTTTTAATTTTTTGACCTGAAAGATCCATTTTTTCGTTACAGACTACAGAGAGATATTTATAATTCACACCTCCTTTTATTAACCAATAATATTATTATATCATATATGTAATTGTGAATTTGAGAAATGTACATAAAACATCATCCATTTTAGGAGAATGCTAAGATGGTTCTTAGAACTTTTTTTTTTTTTTTTTAGGGTCTTTGACCCCGTCCCAGTGTTTAGAGTCTTTGACTCTGACTAATCCGAAGTTCGATCGAGAGGTAAGTAAAATCTGGTCAAGAGTTGTTGTTATCAATGATCGAACAAGAAAAATTTACATGAAAAAGAGAAATGCTAGCAACACACTCTCTAACACACACTTTTCAATACACTCCCTCCTATTGGTTGAAATTCATATGAGTCATACAAAATTCAAGTGGGACCCACATGAATTAATGAAACTCACGAATTTCAACCAATAGGAAAGAGTGTGTTAAAAAGTATGTATTAGAGAATGTGTTGTTAGCACTCCTCCATGAAAAATAATATATTTAACATTTTTAAAAGTGTTATACTTAATTTTCAATACAAACTTTTTTTATGGGTTCTTAACCAATATCATTAAGATACTTGTTAAGAATATCATTCTTTTTATTCACAACTCCAATCATAAAAACTTAAAAGCTTAACCAATAATAATCCCTCCATGTTTCATTACATAAAAATAAAAAAGAAAACTTGGAAATTCACATTACGCAATCTCACTATCAGCTTAGCTGAGTTCAGAAAATATCAGCGTTATCCTTACATGGTACTTTGCACTAGACCAACGAAAACAAAATGTACCTTGTCATGTTACTACTACTATTTGTAGTACGTGTGGACAAAGCTACATAGGAAACCACGCTACAAGGTTCAAATTATAAACTGCACGTTTATTTACACATCAGACATAACATTTACTTAGGATAAAAAAATCTTTTTCTTTAAAATAAATTATAAACAACATATAAATCTAAACATATTAAATAATATAAAGTAAATTCATTTTTATTCAATCATTTAAAGATGGGATCACAATATAAGAGTCTTTTCAATTTATTTATTGGAAGTCGTAGTTAGAATACGTGAATTAGGTGTAATGATAGTTGATAGTTACCTACTTATAATATTCTCATCAATAACAGATCACCATTCTTTGACCAATAAATATTAATTTTGATATATTGAAAGATATTTGATTTTTTTAAGCGATTAAAAATATAAATTAAAAAAATAAGAATATATTTATTATTAATTAAACAAAATGGATTGAGATTTCATATATTTTAATTAATTAATGGTTCATATATTTTTACTTTTTCTACATTTGTTTATTATAGAAAAGTTTTATTTCATATTAAATGTAAAAAAAAATTATATTTTATATTATCAATCAATTAAAAATAATCATATCTGACTTTTTAATATAATTATGATAATTTGTTTTAGATTAAAATAATATTTTAGTTCGTATATATATGATATCAATTCTTAATTTAATCCCTATATAAAAAAATTTATTAAACCAGACACTATATATACGACTGTTACCCATCTGATCCATGTCATCTATCAAGTTAGGCTGCCGTTAAAATTGCTTGGATTGACTTCAGCGACTACGAGACCTTCTTCTATCGTTCTACTTCGTGGAGTCAAGTTACAATAATGGTGGAATGACCGTATCGTGAACTGAAGTGAGGAGAAGTTTTGGTCAAGTGAAGAACAAAGAGCGCAGGGAATAGAGAGAAGAGGAATCAGTGCTTGAAAGTGTAGTTTTGGTGATGTGGATATCAGGTTTTGAAAGGTCCATGGCCACAAAAGCACTGTTCACATTACATCTCAAATGGATTAGAGACGGCAGCTTAACGATGATGGATGTCAGGTAACAGTTACAGGTGATTGACTTAATAATTTTTTTGGTACATGAATCAAATTAAGAATAGATGTGATACATAGGAATTAAAACATTATTTTAATCTTTTTTATTTATTTTATGATATGACATTAATCATGACATTATTAATTGTTATATAATTAGTGTATGAAAATATTGGTAAAAATAAATAATTTATCCTTGTGTCGTAATATGTCCCTGAACTTCAGTTGAGGCTGAGTAAGCAACAAGGCACACAGCCCTACACCCACGCCCCATACCATTACCACACTTCTCCATCTCATCTCTCTTGTCTCGTTTTCTCTTTTATCAATCTAGTTGCAGAAGAGGCCACAAACCGTTACCACCTTTCTCAATCACACACCCATAAACACACTCTCTCTGTCTCTTCTTATCCTTCCTTGTTATGAATGCGCTATCACCATGTATATAACGACCTCTTCCTCTGCCTCTTCTCTCCTCAGAGCAACCAGGTCTAAACTCTCCTCTTCTTCTTCTTATTCCATTTCCAGAATCTTCTCTCATCCTCCTCCTTCTTCAACCCGCACTTTCTCCTCCGCCGCCGCCGCGAGATCCTTCCGCCACTCCCTCCCCCGCTGGAGCCACCGCTTCGACTGGCGCTCTCCCCTCCCTCTTCGCCCTCAGATCAGAGCCGTCGCTCCGGTCATCGAACGCTTCCATCGCAAGATCGCTACCATGGGTACTACTTCATTACTCCTTTCAATCTGGCAATTTTGGAATTGTTTCTTCGGTTCTGTAATCCGTTGCCTTTTTTTTAATATATACGATTGAGCTAAGATTTGTTCATTTCCACTGCGATTTTCCGTTTTTTATGTTCGATTCTGAATTCAATTTCGGTGTTGATACCAGTGGACGAGATGAAAATCGTTTGTTTCCATTTTTATCGTTCATTTTGGTTTTTCAACTAGGCGAAGAGAATAAGTAGTAACTTATGCTTTTCTTATAAAAAAAAAGCAGTATCTTATGCGTAGAAATTTCCATTTTAATATTCATTTCTTACATTCTACTAGTTTTTGAAGATGAGCGTGCTTCGAGCGTTGCTAATTCTGGATCACTGTTTTTTACCCGTTTCTTTTCATTTTTTTTAAAATTGATGATTTGAATATTTCATTTTTGGTTGAAGGAATAGTGTAATTTGAACAATCTAACTGTATTCGTATAAATATACAATGTGTAGTCAGGTTTCTACTATCTGTTGATAAATTTTATATTCTGACTGATCATTGCAGCTAATGAAAATCCTTTCAAGGGAAACCTGACAAGCCTCCCCAAGCCTGGTGGTGGCGAGTTTGGGAAATTCTACAGTCTTCCTTCTCTCAACGATCCAAGAGTTGGTAATTTGCTAACTTAGCTTGGCTTGATTTTGGTTAAATGTTATTTATTAAATTAAATGTTAACAGAATCTTTGTTAAAATATGTGATATTTGTAATTTCATTCTAATATTCTGTGTCTGGCAAAGGAGTAGTCTATCCTTCTTCGGAATAGTGCATTCCAAATTTTTTTTTTTGGGCTACTTCAATTGCTGATGATATCAAGTTTGTGTGCATAATAGACAGGTTGCCGTACTCTATCAGAATTCTACTTGAATCTGCCATTCGTAATTGTGACAATTTCCAAGTTGCTAAAGAAGATGTTGAGAAGATTATTGACTGGGAAAACACGTGTGCAAAGCAAGTTGAGATTCCTTTCAAGCCTGCTCGTGTTCTCTTGCAGGTACCTAACTTCTGGAAGATGGATAAAGTGAAAGAGTTATACTAGGGATGGGTGGTTTTAAGTAATATGTTTTGATCCTTTAAACTTCTTACCTCATCCCAGGATTTTACTGGTGTCCCAGCTGTTGTTGACCTGGCTTGCATGCGTGATGCAATGAATAAGCTTGGCAGTGATTCAAATAAGATCAACCCTCTGGTATATGTTATGTCTTTCTTATCACTTGCATGGGCTTTTGTTCTTTATGAAGTCATTGATGGCAGTCACCAAAAAGATTTCAAATTTTAAGTATACATCATGGAGTGATATATGTACCTTGAACTCATAATTGCTTCTATAATAAATAATATCGCATATTATTTGTTATGCGAATAAAAAAAAGTTTTGAATCTCATGTATTACTCTAAGAAAAGTTAGTTTTTCTACTTATACTTTGACATATTCAGATGCAACCATTTTTGCCTTCTTTTCTACATAGCTCTTGAAGTTCTGCAATTGATATAGGACTAACAGGGTCGTAGATACTATCTGAAAACTGTTTGTCAATATATTTTGCTCCATGGTTTACTGTTATAGATTTTGGGGAGTTTGGCAAATTTAAAATGTTGGCCAGAACTCTTCAAGTTAGAATTAGTTTCTCAAAGTTATCAAATTTCGGTATGTCTAAAATTTGAAATCGGAGACTAATGGGGTATTTTTGATTTAAATAAAACCTGATTATCATGTGGGATTTCTTTCAAACTAGTTTTGACTTAAAAATTAATCATATTAAAACCAGTTCTTCAGAGTTTGACTAATTACCAAATGATAAAATTGAAAACTAACTCCATGGTACATGGTTATCAGGGTTTTTGAGTTTGAAAACACCATCTTAGACATATGAGTGTGTTTGGGAAAACTGGAAAAAAAGATTATGCTGATAATCTGTTTTCAAATTATCGATTATTGTGATTATCGATTATAATTAGAATCTGTTTTTGTTTGGGTATGTTTGCTGAAAAGCGATTTTAAGATAATCTATTTCGTTTGGGTAGTGCAAAAATAATTATTTTTGCATAGTAAATTAGGAAAAAGGATAGGAAGATATTTATTTATATTAATAATAGTTGATGTTTTTTTTAACATGATAACTTGTTTATTTTTTTATATGTCATCAAATTTTTTTTCTATTTATAAAAAATTGAATAAGATTTGTAACATATTTTCATGACAATGAAAAACATGTGAAAATATATTTATTTATTTGTTAGATTAAGAAAAAAAATGATCTGGTTAAAAAAAAAAGGAAATTCATGTTTAGAAAAATTGAAATAAACAACATTGCTTCACATTGTTCGTAATTAGGACGAATAGCTTCATTGTAACCAAAAACATGAAATAATTGCTTCACGCTCAGTGACACCAAAATTGCTTCACGTACCAAGGGGTAAGTTGGGAAAGTAGCTTCTGAGCTAAAAATTAATCTATTGGAAACTATCAAACAGTCCAATAATTAAGATGGTGGTAATAAAGCCTTTTTTAAGACATAAAAGCTTTTTTACAAATTAATCATGAGCCAAACAAAGAGATTTCTTTAAAAGAGCTTTTTTTCTAACCAAAACAGTTGAAAGTCCAATAATTAAGCATTCCCAAACATGCTTATATTTTCTGTGTATATTATGTTTGTTAATTGTTATATGTGGTCCTGAGCAATAGTTGTTGGCAGGTTCCTGTTGATCTTGTCATTGATCATTCAGTTCAAGTTGATGTAGCAAGGTCAGAAAATGCAGTTCAGGCTAATATGGAGCTTGAATTCAAAAGAAACAAGGAGAGATTTGCTTTCCTCAAATGGGGGTCAACTGCATTCCGCAACATGCTTGTTGTTCCTCCAGGTTCTGGTATAGTACATCAGGTAAGTTTGGATGCAAACACACAAAATGACTTAATGTAATTTTAATGTTTTAATTTTCATTTTAGTATTTGGGATTTGTGATTGATGTCTTGAATTCCAGGTCAATCTTGAATATCTTGGACGGGTTGTTTTCAACAATGAGGGCTTACTCTATCCTGACAGTGTGGTTGGGACTGATTCACATACAACTATGATAGATGGGCTTGGTGTTGCTGGATGGGGTGTTGGAGGTATTGAAGCTGAGGCAACAATGCTTGGTCAGGTACATTACCTTCTGACCTTGATTTATAAACTTGTAATGTGATGAATATTGATTCTATCCAAAACACTAATGATTAACAAATGTTGATGGCATATTTAACTCTTTAGATTTGCTTGTTAATTTGCTTTATCTTGAAAACAGCATATGGAGTAATTTAGCTACAGTGTTTGTGATGATTCTAATGCGGTGTCCTATGATACTGTCAGCCTATGAGCATGGTGTTGCCTGGTGTTGTTGGGTTCAAGTTATCTGGAAAATTGCGGAATGGTGTTACAGCAACTGATTTGGTTCTAACCGTGACACAAATTCTTAGGAAGCATGGTGTCGTTGGGAAATTTGTTGAATTTTATGGTAATTAAGTTCTCTCGGGACCCACTGTCAATTTTTCCCCTCCTTTGTTCAACTTATTCTGATCTGTCCCTTCTAATTGACAGTGTATATGGATTTGTTCTCCAGGTGATGGTATGGGTGAATTATCATTAGCTGATAGGGCCACTATTGCTAACATGTCTCCTGAATATGGTGCCACCATGGGCTTCTTCCTGTGGATCATGTTACATTACAATATCTCAAGTTAACTGGAAGAAGTGATGAGACTGTGAGTACTCCATATTGGCTCATATTTATTTGCTGATGTGAAATGGTTATAGAACTATTTGACCTTGATTTTCTCTGAATATAGGTGGCCATGATAGAGTCTTATCTCAGGGCAAACAAAATGTTTGTTGACTATAAGGAGGTAATATTAGTAGATTGTCCTATACACTCTACTTTTGAAAAAGAAAAAAAAATGAAACATGTTTGTATATTAGAGGTATAAGATGCTAATTTATTTTCAATAAATTCAGCCACAACAAGACCGAGTTTATTCATCATATCTAGAATTAAACCTTTCCGATGTTGAACCATGTATATCAGGACCAAAGAGGTAAGATCCTGTGCTCTTCCAAATGTTGTCCTGTATGTCAATGTGGGTTTTTAAAAAAATTCTATCTGATTATCTATGTGATAATTCATACTAATGATACTCTTTCTAGACCTCATGATCGGGTGCCTTTGAAAGAAATGAAGGCTGACTGGCATTCTTGTCTTGATAACAAAGTTGGATTCAAGGTTAGTAATACCATACTTGTCAAAAACCTTTAATGTTGTTTTGATCTTATATGCAGAGAGGAATTTCATAGTTTGTATCTTGAATTACCTCTCAATAGTTAGTTTTAAGGAAAACTGCTATGTCCAGCCCATTTGGTTGTTTTTGTGATAAAATGCTAATTTTGTTCACATTAATGTCACTGTCAGTATCTATCTGCAATAATACTATAATTGACAAACTAATAATAGTGCTTCTTTGTCCATGGTTGTTCACCTGGGATGTCTATTGCAATACAAAGTTTGAATTGTTGGATTCAAGATTATTTGGTTTACCATTTCAAAATTTGATGATTTTATTTCTGCAACCTAGAACCATCAAACATCAATGTTTTTTTTTATTACTTTCATTCAAGTTGTTTAAACGTAGACCTTCGACTTACAAATTCAGAGCCATTTCACAATTTTTTTTAGAATATACAAGTTACATTCTTTATGCCATCAACTTTCTCAATGGCTAGAGTGACTGTGCTCTATTATTGGTATAATTATCTTCATCAACATCAGTTTTGCACCATTCACCCGTTCATTATTTAATATTTATCAAACTGTTGGTCTCTCTTAGCAGCATGAGTCCCAGGCTATCAATGACAACTTATGTAAACCTTTGAAAAATCAAGACCCCTTCATTATTAGCCGTCACTCATATTCCTATTTTTTGTAAGACTCTTTTCTAGGGACCTTGACAGCAGTAACAGTGTCAAAGCCTATGTTTGGTCTTATATATGTATGATTTAATATCTTATGACCGAATATCTGGGAGATCCATGTGGATGAACTGGAGGGGATCTCACTCAGTATAAGATCCTCCCCACTCACCCACCCACCCACCCACCCCCCCCCCCACAAAAAAAAATGTAATTGAATACTTGGAAGTGAAGTCATCATGTTTCATTGACTGATGGTTGATGAGAATCCTGATGAATATAAATCCTAAATGTTTTATTCGAATACAGGGATTTGCTATACCGAAAGATGCACAAGGAAAAGTTGCAAAATTTGATTTCCACGGGCAGCCAGCTGAGCTCAGGCATGGCAGTGTTGTGATTGCTGCAATCACAAGCTGTACAAATACGTCAAACCCAAGTGTTATGCTTGGGGCTGGTCTTGTTGCAAAAAAGGCTCATGAGCTTGGTTTGCAGGTTAGGCACTAATATATTAATATCAAACTGTACCAGTTCCACTTCCCTCCTCTTAAGCATGAAGCCCTTGCTTTCTTTGGTCTGTTTTTGCTTCCACTAATAAAGTAACAAAATTGTATTTCATTTTTTGTATTCCTTTTCTTTGTTGATATTAATAGCAGCTGTTTTCACTGTTTTCCAGGTCAAGCCTTGGGTTAAAACCAGTCTTGCTCCAGGCTCTGGAGTTGTTACAAAATATCTACTCCAGAGGTATTTTGTCTTCTTATTAGAATATAATATGCAATTTGTATTATAATGTATGTAGTTACTTCCCCTCGGCACAATTTAGGGAAAATGCATTCTGATTTTGAATTTGTTTTTACCTTTTTGGCAGTGGACTTCAGAAATATCTAAATGAACAAGGTTTTAATATTGTTGGATTTGGCTGTACAACATGCATTGGCAATTCTGGGGATCTGGATGAATCCGTTGCGTCTGCAATCTCAGAAAATGGTGATATTTCATAACCAAATACAATTTCTTGAACTGAGGCTGATTTCTTAACAATTCTCGGCCTTCTCACATAATTTTGTTCTTGTTTATAAGTATAACATTTAGATATCCTCCTAGACGTATTCTGTTTTATATTTGTTATTGAGTTATTTTTTTGTGGTCTGATGCAGATATTGTAGCGGCTGCTGTGTTGTCTGGGAACCGTAATTTTGAGGGCCGTGTGCATCCCTTGACAAGAGCTAACTACCTTGCCTCACCTCCTCTAGTTGTTGCTTATGCTCTTGCTGGCACGGTATGTATGTCTATTTCATATATATAATGTGTATTTTTTGGTTCTTTCTTCTTCTGGTATTACTATACCATCCGATTTTCACGTCTCTTGGCAAAGGGCAACAGTTATCTGATTCATATTTAAATATTTATATTATTAATGCCAAGGACATTGTTGGAAGCAAATAAACAGACAAATGCTAAAATTATTGTAGGCTAATCACCAGCAACTGGTATCGGCTGCTAGTTACGTAAACTACATTGTCATCATTTGTATGAATGAAATATAATTCAGCGGCCTTATGCTATGTGTAAACTCGAGTGGGGTACTAAAGCATTGTACATTTCATTTCTTTCCTTCTCTATTCTATTCTACCAAATATTGCCTTAATCCCGACTTTTTGGATACTAACTTCCTGAAGTCTGGTTACGGATTCAGGCATACAGTCATAATTGCATGTTTGTGCATGTGAAACATTATTATTTTGTCTTGTTTTTGTGTGATGAAAAAGTGTTTGACTATGGAGTATGGTGTGTCGGTGTGTGTTATATTCATTCTTGACAAATAATTTCATGTTACGAACTAATATTGAATATAAGCTTTAAATAGAACTTTTTTTAGTCAGTAGGATGCCTCTTTTATTTATTTCTTTTTATTAAAAGGTTGATTAAATTTAAGTTTTAAAAACTTCAAGACCCCAAATGTGGTCGGACCTTGGACTTTCATCAAGTACCTTTCGGTCTAATTTCCAGGTTGACATTGACTTTGAGAAGGAGGCAATTGGAACAGGAAAGGACGGCAAGAATGTATACTTGCGTGATATCTGGCCATCTAACGAGGAAATTGCAGAGGTAAATGATGTCCAGTTTGCTCGTTATATGAAATTTAGTCTAATATTCAACAATGTGGATGGCAAAATTAACTTTGGGTGACTTTATTCTTAGGCTGTCCAATCTAGTGTGTTGCCTAACATGTTCCGAAGTACATATGAGGCTATTACCAAGGGCAACCCTATGTGGAACCAACTACAAGTTCCTGCTGACAAACTATACTCATGGGACCCCAACTCAACATATATTCATGAACCTCCATATTTCAAGAACATGACCATGGATCCTCCTGGAGCTCATGGTGTGAAAGATGCCTATTGCCTGCTGAATTTTGGTGACAGTATAACAACTGATCATATATCTCCAGCTGGAAGCATTCACAAGGACAGTCCTGCGGCTAAATACCTTATGGAGCGTGGGGTGGAACGCAAGGACTTCAATTCCTATGGAAGTCGTCGTGGCAATGATGAGGTGATGGCAAGGGGAACTTTTGCCAATATTCGCCTTGTTAACAAGCTCTTGAATGGAGAAGTTGGCGCCAAGACAGTTCACATTCCTACAGGGGAGAAGCTTTATGTGTTCGATGCAGCATCGGTGAGTTATGTCCAGCAAATCATTGTTTTTCCTATATGATATTATCTGGTGGCTTTTATATATTTTTGTTCAACATACTAGCATAAACTGTCTCTTTGACAAAATAATCATTTCAAAATACTATATTTCTAATGCTGCTTCTGTGTGTGTATCAACTATCAAGTCTTGCTTATTCAAATAGATTAATAGCAACTTCTTATTGTGAGCATTGTGAAGCTTGATAGTCTGAATAGGGCATGGGAACATTGTCTATTGGTTTAGTGGTATCTTCTCCTTTGATGACATGGTGGAGGGTACGATTGTGGGTCTAAATCCACTGCATACCATTTGGCATCAAATACATTTTCCTTTTGTCCTCTCTAAAGAAAGAAGAGAAGTGGTGAATGCCTGGTTCCAGAGAATGTGATAGACTATCATTAATTTTAGGTCTGTGGAGTTTTTAATCCCCTGGAATTGTTCTCTTATTTCAGAGATACAAAGCTGCTGGGCAAGACACCATTGTGCTGGCTGGAGCTGAATATGGTAGTGGAAGTTCTAGAGATTGGGCTGCCAAGGGTCCCATGCTATTGGTGAGTTACTTTATAATAACTTTGTACATATTGTGATTGTATTGAGTTTTTTCTTAGAATGTAGATTTTAATATTCCTGACGTGGTTGTTGACACAAATTTCAATAGGGAGTCAAAGCTGTGATAGCTAAAAGTTTTGAGAGAATCCATCGCAGTAATTTGGTAGGAATGGGTATTATTCCTCTGTGCTTCAAATCTGGCGAGGATGCTGACACACTGGGATTGACTGGTCATGAACGTTATACAATTGACCTCCCAAGTAAAATCAGTGAGATTAGGCCTGGCCGAGATGTCACAGTCACAACTGATAATGGAAAATCTTTCACCTGCACAGTACGCTTTGACACTGAGGTAATTTAAGCTTAGCATTCATTTATGTTTGTTTCAGTTATTTGAGCTGGAGTGTGGTCTGTTTTGTCAGGGTTTGGTGGGGTTAAGCTATTTATGAGTTATTGAGCTTTTCTAAAACTTGCTTGCTTCAGAACTTTTCTCTTCCCTTATTTTGGTGCATGACATAATCCTCGTATTTTCAGGTAGAACTTGCTTACTTCAACCACGGTGGCATACTTCCATATGTCATAAGGAACCTCATTAAGCAGTGAAGTCATTGTTGATGGAAAACTCCTAGGCCATTGCCGCTGGTTGCTTTTTCAAGGTTTAAAATGTGAGGGAGAATAAATTTCCAATAAATTGGAAAACATCCTTTTAAGGGAGGCTATTTTTTACACTTATCCAAGAGGTTATTAATTATTAGGACTGTTAAACACTAGTACTACATTGATTTAGATTTCTAAGTTATGCGCGATAACCCTGCCCCTTGTATAAAGCCAACGTGAACCCAACCGATTGCGTGCGGCATTCCGTTGGTTAAAGTGTCAGGTGGTGGATATTTTTTCATAAGAATTTTCAGGATTGAAGAGAAACTGATTCAGTGACTTTTCCACTTTGTTTGGTTGGAGGGGAGGGGAGGGAATATTTTAAATTTTATATGTTTGGTTCAAATTTTGAGAGGGGAGGGGAGGGGAGCAAAATCCCTCCTGGATCCATTTTGACTCCCCTCCAATATTGGGGGGATTTGGAGGGGAGGGGAGGTAACTTTAAAATATTTTAACTGATATGACGAAATTAACCTTAATAAAATTTAAAAATCCAAAAGGATATAAAATTAAAAAGGGTATAAAAGTAAATTAGTTTAAAAATGTCTCCCCTCCCCTTGTGAACCAAACAAGAAAAGAGTTATTTTCCCTCCCCTCCTCCCAACCAAACATAATATCTAATTAAAACCCCTCCCCTCCCCTCCTTTAAAATCCCTCCCCTCTCCTCCGTTGAACCAAACACATCCTTCGAATTTCGATCCTAGAAGCAAAGAAAAAAATTGAGATTGAATCATGTGTCGCTTATAAAGTTCGCAATACATCTGTTTGGGTGGAGTCACACCACGAACATAGGGTAAGATCCGGGCTGCTTTTTACGTCCGAGAGATTTTTAGACTGTTTGTTGTAAATTCCTGCTAGACCAAAATCACGTTGAAAGTTCCCTTCAGTAAAAGCTTCAATTGAAGCTTTGGAAAAAATTGTCTTGGGACGGCAAATTTTCCGGTTTGCGTCAAAAATAGTCTTAAACCGAACATACGGAAATTTAATATTTACCCTATTTAACTGACCATAAAAACTTGGCTAATTGGTTGATTTTTATGTGAATATTTTAATTTTTTTATAAGTCAGGTGAGTATTACCATGAGTTTAATTTTTATGTATCGGCGGTATAAAGATTGTTACAACTTACAATCAATCAGAAATTATAAAATTGATGAATTTTAAGTTGATTAAGATAAAAATCAAATATTTATAATGACTTGTCAATTTCTGATTGATTGAAAGTGTAAAAAAATTTTACACTATAAAAAGGAAAATTAAAGAGCAAATAGGCAACTTAAAATTAAAATTATTTTATACATTGAATTTTTTTACTTTGTAGTTTAGTTTTGATTTTATGTTGAAATTGTGTTAGCTTACCCCATGAATAAGTTGCAAGTCAGTGAAGTCACCAGTTACAAATGTCAACTGTTCATTACTATTTCTTGCTCGACAATGATTTTGAGCACATATATTGTAAAACAGACTAAATCTTGTGTGAAGTCGTGCCTAGTGATATGTTAAGCATAACCAACAAAACATCGACAACACATTAAAATATTATGATAATACATTTGTGAGGATGAAGTGAGATTATTAGTAAGTGGAGTGGATAAAATACATTAACCCATTGTTTGAGAGTTTATTAAGAAATGGAGCGGAATGATTAGGAATGATAATCCAGGTCATTTCATCACACCCAAACACCCAGTTTTTATACCCTTCAAATTTGGGGTTTGAGATTTTCTCATTGAACTTCCAAACAATAGAGTGATACACTTTCAAGCAGTGTTATTAAAACCAGCCCGATGATCGACTCGGCTATGACACTGGGTTAACGGGTCACTGGTTCAACCGGTGGATCACTAGTTGGACCGATTAATTCGGTGTATATTAAATATATAATTAATATAGATATATATAATATATTCAGTAGAGTTTCCGATGCGTGTTATGCATTCGGTGCGCGTGACAGCGCGCGGACCATGTGTATGTGGCTGGTCCGGTTCATGTCTCTCACCGTGAGAGACAATTAATAGTCGTTGATGAAGTGATAACACATGATATTACTATACACTTGCCCACAACAGAATCTTTCCGCCTCCATTTTCTTTCATTTCCACCAACCCCACCACCTCTCTCCTCCGCCACCCACCTCCACCCCTCTCTTCTGGCACAGCCAACCCTACCCCATCTCCTCCTGTTTTTACGCATTTTTAGTTTAAATCGTAGTTCCTTTCCTTTCCTTCTACTACCGTTCATGTCGGTCGACCATCCCTTCCACTTCACCCGGCTCGTTCACACTGATCGCCAACCATCGTTAGTCGCAGACGGCTACAACTCCATCCGATTCGTTATGCTCCTTCGTGACACTGCCGCTCCCCACCACAATAGCACTTTGCGCCGTTGCTCCACCTCACCAATCATCTTCTTCACCCTGCCACTACAAACACCTATTCATCACTTCGTTATCTCTACAGTCAAAGTGGTGAATGATTTTTTTTTCTCTACTATCCTTTGGTGATTTTTCTACCTCCCGACTCCTCACTTTGATTCGATCTTCATCGGTTCATTGTGATTTTTTTCCTTTGGTGATTTGTTTTCTTCATTTTGTTGTTGTGATTTGGCTGGGTATGATTGATATCTAAGCTATGAAATTTGGGTATGGTTTTCTTCATTTTCTTTAGTAGTATTGCAGCTGTGAACTTTGTCATGTTCAGATCTGGTGATGGCACACATCAAATAATGTTTAGCTTTAAGATTGAGTTAATGATTTGCCTTTTGATCTGTTGTCCAGTCTGCTCTAGCAACAGCAGCTCCATTTTCATTTCTGGGTTCGGTATAACCAGTTTCTATGAGCTCCCAGATGTCTAGACTTTGTGCATAAAAAAGGCCATCATCCTCTTCTTCCAGTAGTCATAATTAGAACCATCAAAGAGGAGGTCTGTTGATAGCTTGTCCTTCTGCATCCATGGTTGTTGGATCGTACTCCCTCAGCACTAGTTAGATGCTCAACCCTTTCGAGGCTGAGCTCTAATACCAACTGAAGTTGACACGGGCAAACACAAGAAGGGGGGGTTGAATTGTGTTTGTTAATAATTTTCGAAAACAACCTTTAAAACAGTTTTTGCACTCAAGGAGATTAGAAACAAAAGCAAGCACAAAGACAAAGATATTTTTTTTAAAAGACTTTGACAAAAGCAATATCAAAACCCCACAGTTAGTATAAGAAAATAAAACTGAAGAGTTTATGGATAGAAGATTCACGCAAGAGATTTTATCCTGGTTCACTCTCTTCCAACCAAGAGCTACGTCCAGTCCCTTCGACTTGAAGGATTTATCCACTATTTCTCCAAATAGATTACAACCAAATATTCAACACCTCTCCAGGCTACAAGTATTTCTTTCTTACCAAGCCTCTTCAGGCTCTAACTCTAATAGAGAGATATAATGTTTGATCTTCTTAAGTCACTATGTGTGAGAATATGACAGTTTAAGATCAGTTGAATATTACAACAATATTCAAACTAAAGAATACAGACTCTTGCTCTTGAAAGAATATTAGAATGAGTGATTATCGATTGTCAAAAGTTGTTCTTCAGAACTTGAGGACTTCTATTTATAGTGACATTCTTCTTTACTTGTATTTCTTCAACGGTTACTTTGAATAATCCCGTTTAGATATATCATTTAATGCATGATATTCGTTGTGACTGATAGCTTGATTGTGGCAATGTTGAATAGTACTATTGGTTATTAAGGTAGCATGAAATTGGAGGTTCACTCCCCTGAGTATTGCAGCTTGAGCACTTGTTTTTCCTCCTTTGTGTATAATCCAGCTTTTTCAGCCATAAAGTTATCATCGTACAGATCGTTTTGCAGTGACTTATTGTACGATTCTGCTTTTTGCATTTCTTGATGGTACTATGTTTCTTTTACAACAAGGTGAAACATTAAAGCAGATAAAACAAATATGAAGAACAAATATTCTATTGAAATAAATATCAATCATTTGAAATAAATTCAAGAGATTCGGATTGCATTTAATTCATTCTAAGATGGAGCTTGTCTAAAAAGAAACCCCATCTACTTAGTTATATGAGAGACTGAGTCTGTTCAATATTTTACCTTGCTCGTCTGATGACATGGCATATCCTCTTGTCTATCAAGTCTTTGGACTTGCTATTCCTTAATGAGTTATAAAGATCTCCGTCTGGTGACGTGGCGGTTAGAGCTTGTCTACTAGATTACTTTATTTTTCCGTTCATTTACTTCAACTAATTACTTCCGTCTGCTTACGTGGCAAGATGGACATGCTTATTTATCAAGTCTTTGGACTTGTTGTACCTAACAAGTTATTTAGGTATTCATTTAGCAAATATTTAGAGCTTCGTCTACTTAAGTAAACTAGTCTAAAGAAGTAACTTTACCAAAGTTTTTGAGCAGCCCGTCTACAAGGGTGGACACGTATTTTTCAATGAAAACTTGTCCCAAGTTTATTTTACTTTTATTAAAGTATTCCTGCATAACTGAAAGAACATGTTAGATCTCAACTAACACTTTGCCAAGCAAATTTAATCCTTTTGTTAGCATCAAAACTTAGAGATTATTAAATCCAAAACCACTTTGGTTCCAACAATCTCCCCCCTTTTTGATGATGATAAAACTAATTAAATTTGAAAAGCAAAGTCTAAGAGAGCTTGCAGGGCTCCCCCTAAGACAAAGCATTCAAATAACTAAGCAAAATAAGCATATGAAAAACAACTGCATATAAGCTAACAATTAAGTGCAACATCTTATCATACTTATAATATATATAAGGGAATAAACATAAGTATCAGAGCAGCAGATATCAAAGCAAATAAGCAAACATAAGTATATCAGAGCAGTTTAGCAAGTAGAAGAGAATATACAAATGCAAACAAATAAGAGCTTTTCAAAAACTGACTTTATATATATATATATATATATATATATATATATATATATATATATATATATATATATATATATATATCTTTTCTTTCCCTTCTCCCCCTTTTTGTCATCAGCCAAAAAGGTAAAAAGAGAGGGCCATCATTGTCAGTAAAAAAAAAGGGTAAAGGTTAAGCATGAGGAGGTGGTGGAGGAGGAGGGTTCTGAGCTTGACTTTTCTTGAAGTCCATGAGGAATTCAAGCATTTTATTTAGAACCTCTAAGGTTGGAGCCATTGAAGTTTGAACTTGCTGATGGACATCCTCCTTGATCTTCTCAGTTATCTTTTCAACCTTCTCATCAATTATCCTGTCAACCCTTTCATCAACTATTTTTCCAAGAACCGCTTCAATATTTGATGGCAGAGCCTGTTGCCTTGAGCTTTCTGCAGATTCTTGAAATGTGCTTAGTGTTCTTGAATGATCTTCAGGGTGCATCACAACTAGAGCTAAAAGTTGAGAAGATTGTCTTTCTGATGAGCTCTGTTGGTGAATGGATTCAACTGTATCTTCTAAACCAGCAGCAGTGGCAATATGACCTTGTTCTTCAGCAACAGGTTCATCTGTGATAGGCTTTGAAGTAGGTGGGGGTTTCACTGAGATTTCCTTTGCCCATCTAATGAGGTAGATGAATTCCACATTCCTATTGTTTATAGGAGGTCCCCGGAAGTCTTTATAAATCATATATCTAAAGTGTGAAAGACCATATTTCCCTCTGATCTTGGGAATATCCTTTTTATCCTCTTCAGACAAACCAAAGGAAGATGCTTCTCTGGTGCAGTGGATAATGTGAGACTTCCAGAAATCAGCAGCTCTATGTTCATTGATCAACTCAATGGATTCAGTATGCAGAAGGAAATCCAGCATTGAGTAGTCAAAGGTTTCTTGGTCAAGATCAAGCATAGCTGATTCAGCTTCAGGCATCACTCCCTTGAATCTTCTGTTTTTTCTGTCCTTGTCCTTATTTAGATCTAACATTGGCAGTCTTGGACAGATCCTGTAGGGCTTGATTCCAATTCTGGTAGCTTCATTATGCCTCAGCCAGGATTGAGGGACAAAATGCGCGGCTCTAACAACTCTGATTTGACTGAATTCCCACTTTACAATTTCATAGTAGAGTTGATCCAGAAAGAAGTCAGAGGCCCTCCCATAGACTCTGGGATGCTCAAAAGACACCCATTTTGTGTCCCTTGGCATGATCATGGGGACATGCTTAGAAGATCTTGCTCTTCGCTCAGGGATGGTAGGAAGATTTTTTCTATTGGGGTCAGTCTCCCAGATAGCTATAACATGTCTCTCAACTTCATCAGTGAGGGGTAAGAAGGGAGGAGTTTTAACAAGGTTTGGGTAAATTTTTCTGGGGGGGGGGGGGGGGGGGCGGATTTGTTTAGGGGTAGGTGAGTGACTAATGGCCCTAAGTTATTGTGCATTTGAGAAGGCACATTTTTTATTGATTTACACTCAGGATGAGGTAGGTAAAGGGGTTCAACAGATGGATTGATTTTTTCCTCCTACTCAGGTAGAGGATACCATCTAGTTAGAATGTGTTAGGGTTTAGGTTGGTGACAATGAAACATAATTTTTCATTCCTTTTTTGCTTTGGCCCAATCCTCTGATTTGCCATTATAAAGGACAAAAGTTGGGGTGAAGGGGAATAAGGTTCTCAAGGGTTTGGGGAAATGCCATCATCTGGTTGATTTAACCAGGGATCATCGGCATGGATAATAGGTTGAAATTGTGAAGTGACTTTTTGTGTTGGTTGGGGTGAGAGGGGTGTGCGAATGTACACATCATCTGGAGTGGAGACAGGCACATCATCTATCCTAGTTTCTAAACTAGACACTAGGGCATCTACTGCTATTTGAACAGGATCACTAGCAGAGATGGTTACCTTAGAAGTCTTAGTTGACCTAGCTTTTCTTGCTGGTTGCCTTCCTGGTTTAGTTGGAACAATTGTTGGAACAGGCACAACGGCCTCAGCAGCAGCAAGAGAGGTCTTCTGATTCTTTAGAATTGTACTGATAGGAATGTTGTCCTCATCAGCTTCCTCATCTTCATTGTGAGAGAAGATAACTCTTCTTTGCTTCTTTGCAGCAGGGGCATCAGAAGGTTCCCTGATAACAATGCCATCTACAGGTCTCTTAGGGGCAGGCTTCCTTGTAGCAGTGATCTTTTGCCTAGTTACCCTTTTAATTCCTAGGACTTCAGCATTATTTTGTTCCACCATCTCTTCTTTAGCCTTCATTAACTCCTCAGTCTTGGCCATTGCAGCAGCAACATAGGTACTGAGGTTCATGTTAGCTATATTCATTTTTCCAAAGTCTGCAACAGACATTGGTTTTTCAGTCAATATCCTAGCTTGCTCCTCAGGAAACTTTGCAGCAAGAATCTCATGAATTCCTTGAGCCTTGAAAATCTTGGAGAAAAGATGGAAAAAAGGAAGTGCAGAGAGTCTTTTCTTATTCATCACAACATCTCTGAATCTTCCGTACAGGATTCTTGGAAGATTGATTTTTGATTCTGTGAGAAGATGGCAAAGACGTAATTTGTGCAGAGAGGAGAGATTGTCCTTGGATCCAACCTTGTGAAGAACCACTTGTTGAGAAGCTGATGAAGGATACGAACAATTTCCTTCATTTCAACAGCCTTCCAAGTGTGAGTTATGACTGTATCTTCCTTCATGAGACATACTTCAATAGTCTCAGAGCCACCAAAGTCCTCTTCCCATGACTCTGAAAACTAAACCCTCTTGAGCACAGGAAATTGCATCAGCAATAGTTTTCTCCAAGACTACAATATTATTTCTTAATACCGTTGAGAAGAAATCAGTATCAGTCAGTTGGACGTTTCTCCAGAAATCCCTGATCAGGTTGGGAAAGACAGAGACTTTCTCCGCGAAGAGTCCTCCCCACTCAGCTGCATTAACATATTTGCTTATGTCTAGATTGTAGTCTTGTAGCACTCCAAGGTTGAAATGATGCTCTATAGCCAAGTTGAGCTTGTCCACGTTAAAGGTTGAAGAAGAAGCCATTTTAGGTGATCAAAGAGCTTATGGTTTGAAAGCAGAGAGAGGTAAAGAGAGAGATATCTCGAGAGGTTATGGAAGCGTAAAGTTTTCCTCAGAGGGAAAAGATTACTTTTAAAGGAATTTTGAATATCAAAGGTTAAAAAAAAATGTTGACATGACATGTCATTATGATAAAACAGCGTTGGTAACTTGGAACCATAAAAAGGTCTTGATGGGATTGATGGAAGTAATGACTCAGCAAGGAGAATAAAGGATAAATTTGTCTTGAGACAAAATAAATGCATTTACTAACATAACAAAAATGCTTAAACACAAGCAGATGTGAACTCGTCTGAAACTATACAATGGACGCGGTAATCGATATCAGTGGACACGTCATATGGACGTGCAATACAATATGCAATAGACGCCTAACTTAAAAAATATTAGACGAGCATAGGTAATAGACGCAGGATTAACAAAACAAATTTTTCTCGAGGATGGACGTCTGAATTAATCCACACATATCATATTAAGATGCTTCCTGGTAAAGATAAATCTGTCATCTGCAAGAGGTTTAATAAAGATATCAGCCCATTGATTGTCAATATCTACAAATTGAATATCAATCACACCTTTTTGCACATAATCCCTAATAAAATGATGTTTAATCTATTGTTTTGGCTTCAACGACTCAAGAGGGGGGGGGGGGGGGGGGGGGGTTGTGTTTTAAAAAAATATTTCCCTCTTAAAACTTTTTCACGAAGCTTTATAAATCAGATTTGCGGATTAGTGTTCTCAGGATCTTTTACAAAATCAATGAAGGGTTTTTACAAAATCTTGAATAGAAGGTGATGTGGATAAGAAAGATTAATTCAGAAAGATTCAGAATAGGTTCGGGTTCAATAACTCAGTACTAACAAAATACAGTTTACATAGATCAAGAACAGAAATTATATTGAACTTTAAAACATCAAAGTTTCAGGTTCTTGAACATAAACCGAAAGTAAAGGAGTTTAAGTTTAGGGATACCACACAACCAGATTTATCCTGGTTCAGTTACCTCCACTGTGACCTACATCCAGTCCCTACTCCACCTGTGGGATTTCACACACTAACACACAAGCTTTACCGGGTAGCTTGAAAAACCTTCACACCACAGAGCACTCCTTCACCTCGAGATACCACACTCTTGTGAAGAGCCTCAATGTTCTTCCTTAGGGATACCTCACCCTATTCACACAGAGAGACTCCCTCTCATACAATCAAAAGTAAAAACAAAAGTTGATTTCTAACTCTCAATAGTCAGATAAACAAATTGAAGCACTTATGAGTATTGAAACACTCTTTTCACAATAAGCTCAATAAATATGATGAATGATTTTCACAATTGATTTCTCGAAACGATTTCGTAAAACTGTGATATGTTATGATATTCGTATATGTTATTTAAGTGTTCCTTTGATCACTCTTTATATAGAAAACAAGTTATAGTCGTTGGGATCAATCAAAACAGATTTGGATCTGAATAACATAATCTGTTTTCTTGATTCTCGTTCTTGAAATAAGATTCTGATTGTTCTTGTAGAATTCGCGTCCATAAAATAACCAAGTCCATTTAGAAAAATAGCCGCGTCCATTTGAAGAATATAGCCGCGTCCATTTGGAAAAAATAGCCGAGTCCATCTTGAAAAAAATAGTCCCGTCCATCTGCCACGTCAGCAGACGGGAGTACTAACACAAAGTAATTGGACGTGCTCCAACTAGTAGACGAGCTCCATATGCCATGTCAGTGGACGGATCTTCTCATTAAGATTTTAGCAAGTCCAAAGACTTGTGTGGACGAGCACTTTTATCACTTTAGTGGACGTGCGCTTGTATCACTTTAGTGGACGTGCCCTTCTATCACTTTAGTGGACGCCAATTTTTACTATTCCCAATGTTGGACGAGCGCTTTGAAATCTTATTTCAAAAATCATTTTCATTTACGAAAACTTATTCCTTTTAATGCAGGTTATGAAAAATGATTTTCTTTCATGCATCTTTTCAAATAGAGCTTATTTGTGAATAAGAGATTTCATCTCTTACAAATCATCTAAGACTTAACACTAATTTCTTCGTTAAGCTCTTGTCTTGATGATTCCTTGATCTTCGTCCTTGCTCTTTGATTCCTCCAAGTTCTTCCTTGAATATTCTCCTTTGATTGCTCACCGAACTTGTTAAATATTGCTTGATACCCGTCTTTACAATTTGACACTAAAAACACTTGCATACACATTAAGTTGTATTTGTCATATATCAAAATCTCTAAGTCATTGAGTTTAACAATCTCCCGCTTTTTGATTATGACAAACCTTTTGACAAATTATAAGATCAGAGTATAAGTGTAGTTGACGCTAAGTGTTTTTGACAGATTTATATCATGGTATCAAAGCAGTCAGAGCAGAAGTATATCAGAGCAAAAAAAAAAAAAAATTTATAAGAGTAGAATTTAATTTACTCCCCATTAATCATGTAAGCTTTTAAGCTCCCTGATAAGCCTCTGGCTCATCTAGTTTTATGACTAGTATGACCGTGGTTTTGTGCCGATTATATCTCGTTTTCACCCAAATTAGGCCTGATTGTCCTCAAGCAAGGTTTTGAGTCCCTTAAGTAGTTTTAGGGTTATTTAGTCAATTTTTGAGTCAAATAAAGCACTTATGGCTATTTCATGTTTTCAGGTTGACTTAGAGTCCAAGGAATGAAGGAAACAATGGAAATTGCAATCTGGAAACACTCGCCACGCGAGCAGATACTCGCCCCGCGAGAGTGAGGACCACCAAAGGCGAGAAAAGTCATGTTCTCTCGCCTCGCCCCGCGAGCTATTGCTCGCCTCGCGAGCCTCGAAGTCAGCAAGCATTACGGCCATCCCGTGATTCCCATCACGGCGTGAAGAGAAACCCCGAAGACAGAGACCATCACGGCCTGCCTGTGAGCCCCTGCAGTAGCCCGAGACCTCCGTCTGGCCGTGATAGGCATCACTACTGTGACAACCCAGGTTTTGAAGACTCGCCTCGCGAGAATCACGCCGCCTCGCGAGAATACAAATTCAAGAAGGCGCCATTTTAATATTCGCCTCGCGAGAGGCCACTCGCCTCGCGAGAATGCGCAGTTTCTGAGAGTTATAAATAGTTGTTTAGGGCAAAACAGACTCATCTTTTGCTATTCCTTGTTTTCGAATTTTCTCTGTTTGTATTGCGTTTTTGATGGAGAACTAATCTCCCTAGGTTGATCTCGTCAGAATCGGCTTCCACCAACACTTGAGGTCTTGTAATTTTCGATTTAATTCTCTTCTCTCTTTCAATATCTATTCTATATTCTCTGTTTGCTTAATTCAGTTTGTATCGAATGGGTATTGATTTGTTTCGATGATTGTATGTTCCTAAACTTAATCGCGTTTGCTTAATTCGCGTATGCTCAATTCGTGTTTGCTTAATTCACGAAGGGCTTCATCCGCTTGCTTAATTCGAATTAGGAATATATGTCCCGTGAGCGTCGGTTTCGCTTTGTTAATCGATGCTACAATCGAAAAGGGATTAGACTCGCTTAGGGCATGGAATTACATGAACCGATGATAAGTGGGAAACGAAACAGCAGATTGATCGCCTTAGTCTTATTTGATAATCACGTAATTTGCTCTGCTTTTTACGCTCTGCCTTCATTCTGCTTTTTCCAATCAATTTCAAACCAAACACCCCCCAAGAAACTTATTTTCTGCGATAATAGCACTACGAGAGTCCTTGCGATACGATACCCGAGTTGTCGCACACTAAACTACATTTTTACCAACCACTCATCTTTTGACGCGTGCGCGACAAATACTCAAATTGGCGCCGCTGTCGGGGACTCTTGTTTGTTGTTCTCGCTTTTTTTTTTTTTTGTTTTTGTTTTGAATTAGACTGGCCACTAGGTCTACTTGTCCCGACTTGTGTGATTTTGACCCGGAAATTGAAAGGACACTGCACACACGCCTTAGGGCAATACGGGCAAGCGCTAGTGGTAATTCTGATTTCGAACCTGTTTTTAATAACATGGGTGACCAAAGGACATTGAGGCAGCTTGCTGCGCCCGATGTTAACTACAATGGGTTGTGTATTGAGTATGTGGTGTGGTTGCTCCTTTTGAACTTAAATCTGGTTTAATACACTTGTTGCCAAGATTTAGTGGTCTTGCAGTGAGGATCCACATAAGCATTTGAAGGAATTCCAGTGTGGTCTGTTTCTACACCCTTGAGGCCTAAGGCATTATCAAGACCATATCAAATTGCGAGCCTTCCTTTCTCCCTTGAAGGCGCTGCAAAGGATTGGCTATATTATTTGGAGCCAAATCTGTCACAACTTGGAATGATCTCAAGAAGGTTTTCCTGGAAAGATACTTCCCCGCCTCCGGAGCTGCCTTCCATCGAAAGGAGATATGTGGCATCGTGCAAAGCAATGAGTCATTGGCCGAGCATCGGGAGAGGTTCAAAAAGTTGGTATCTAGCCGCCCTCAACACCGATTTCTCGAGCAGCCTCCTTATTCAAGTATTTTTATGAGGGATTGCTCCCAATGGATAGAAATATTTTGGATGCCGCTAGTGGAGGAGCACTCGCCGATAAAACTCCAGCTGCTGCGAAGCAATTGATTGAGAATATGTCATTAAACTCCCAGCAGTTCACAACCAGGAGCAACTCGCCGAGACAAGGGGTGTAAATGAGATTCAAGGTTCATCTTCCAACAAGGCACTCGAAACCAGAATTGATGAGCTCACTTGTTTGGTGAAGCAACCGGCAATGGATAAGGTGCAACCGGCGAGGCCGTGTGGCATGTGTAGTTCTCCCGAGCATTTGACCGACACGTGCCCTATTCTCAAGGATGGGTCAATCATCGATATGCCTCAAGCTTATGCAGCTAATCTCTACAACCAAGGCAATAATCGAACCTGGGATGGTACTCCCGACCTCTCCACAAATAGGTACCATCCCAACCGGAGGAATCACCCTAATCTGCGGTATGGGAACTCATCCCAACAACAACCAAAGTGGCACCACCACCGAATCCTCCTCAAGTGACCACTTCTACACCTTCCCGACCTTCATTAGAAGACTTGGTCAAGCAAATGGCTGCACAAAATCTCCAGTTTCAGCATCAAGTTGGACAGCCTCAAGAAGCGAATGATGATGCTAGCATTCGAGATTTGAGGACACAGATTGGACAGCTTGCCACATCCATAAACAACTTACAAAGCAAGCCTCGTGGATCGAGCAAACTACCCGCATGCACAGTGGTGAATCCCAATGCCCCCAATCCCAATGTGAGTGCCATCTCTTTGAGATCCGGGAAAGTAGTAGAGGGAGCCCCCGAGAAAGATGAAGAAACCTGCTGAGGCTATTCCCGAGCCCTCTCGTTGTTGTTGAAACCGAGAGAGTGTATGTGCCCCCGATTCCCTTCCCACAAAGAGTGCAGAAAAATAAGAAGGTTGATGGGGAAGACAAGGAGAAGGAGATCTTAGATGTGTTCAGTAAAGGTGGCGGTAAACATTCCACTCCTAGATGTGATTAAGCAAGTTCCAAGGTATGCAAAGTTTCTCAAGGATTTGTGTACCCACAAGAGGAGGATGAAGGGTAATGAGAGAGTTAACTTAGGGCGAAATGTTTCAGCCCTCATTCAGCCCAAACTTGCCCCCCGAGAAGGTTACGTTTCAGCCCTCACTGTGCACCGCCACGAAGTGCAAGGATCCGGCACTTTCACTATTCCATGCACCATTGGGGACAGCAAATTCGACAATTGCATGTTGGATTTGGGAGCCTCCATAAATGTCATGCCCACCTCCATTTTCAACAACCTTGATCTGGGCCCTTTGCAACATACAGACTTACCATACAGATTGGCCAACAGACCAATGCTCGCCCCATGGGAGTGGTAGAAGATGTGTTGGTACGAGTTGATGATTTGATTTTCCCCGCCGACTTCTACATCCCGGACATGGCAGGGGAAACCAATTCAAGCAGATCACCAATCATCTCGGGCAGGCCGCTCATGAAGACGGCAAAGACGAAGATAGATGTTGATGATGGAACCATGTCCATGGAGTTCGGTGACATTATTGCAAGGTTCAACATTTTTGATGCTATGAAGCATCCATTGGAAGAGCACTGCTTTCCAAACAGAGTTGCTCTCCGAAATTGTTGACGACACCTATGATGACTTGGTTGCTGATTTTCCATCCATTTCTGATTTTAATGATGTTTATTCATGTAATGATTGTACTAACACTAACCCTTGTGTTGTTTGTGCCGAGATTGATTCTACTTTGCGGGGTGATAGTGTAAGTGAAGCCGTCTTTTCGACTGAAATTCTTGACTGCCCTTGCTGCTCCAAACATACCATCTCGTGGAGCAGCCACCCTCCTTGGAGCTTAAGCCACTTCCCGGCAATCAAGTATGCTTACTTGGAGAGGAATGAAAAACTCCCGCTTATCATTTCCTCCAACCTTGACTCGACTCAGAAGCTAAACTCTTGGAGGTTCTCAAGAAGCACAAGAGAGCAATTGGATGGACCTTGGCCGACATTCCGAGAATTAGCCCCTCTAGATGTATGCATAGGATTTTATTGGAGGATGGGGCTAAACTAGTTAGGCAGCCGCAGAGGCTGCTAAATCCATTGATTCTGGATGTGGTAAAGAAGGAGGTAACAAAACTCCTACATGCGGGTATCATATACCCCATCTCTCGATAGCACTTGGGTGAGCCCAAAGCAAGTTGTGCCTAAGAAATCTGGCCTCACAAGGTGGTAAGAAATGAGAACAATGAGCTTGTCCCCACTAGAGTCCGTAATAGCCGGAGAGTCTCAGATTGACTATAGGAGGTTGAACCAGTGCCACTCGAAAGGATCACTTTCCTTTGCCGCTCATCGATCGGATGCTCGAACGGCTGGCCGGGTAAATCCCACTCACTGCTTTTCTTGATGGCTTCTCCGGATACTTCCAGATCCACATTGCACCGGAGGATCGGGAGAAGACCACTTTCACGTGCCCCTTCTAGACGTTTGCCTATAGGAGGATGCCATTTGGCCTTTGCAACGCCTCCCGGCACTTTCCCAGAGATGCATGATTAGCATTTTTACTGAATTTATTGAAAATTGCATGGAAGTTGTTCATGGATGATTTCACAAGATATGGCTCCTCATTCGATGCATGCTTGCATAGTCCGAATTTGGTCTTAGAAAGATGTATTGAAACCGATCTTGTGTTGAACTATGAAAAGTGTCATTTTATGGTTGAACAGGGGATTGTTTTGGGGCATGTTATTTCTAGAGAGGGTGTCTCAATAGATCCCGCTAAAATTGATGTGATTTCCACATTGCCTTACCCATCTTGCGTTCGCGAGATTCGTTTCTTTTCTTGGTCATGCAGGTTTCTACAGGCGCTTTATTAAGGACTTCAAGAAGATAGCTCTCCTCTGTCGAACTTGTCAAGAATGATGCCATATTCAGCTTTGATGATAACCGCAAGAAGGCATTCGACTTCTTGAAAAAGGCATTGACCTCTACCCCCATCATCCAGCCCCCGACCGACCCTCCCTTTGAGCTCATGTGCGATGCTTCTAATTATGCTGTGGGGGCGGTCCTGGCACAAAGAGTAGGCAAGGTTGGACATGTCATTTACTATGCTTCTAGGACTTTAGATGCTGCACAATGTAATTACACCACCACTGAAAAGGAACTTCTAGCCGTTGTTTTTGCTCTCGATAAGTTTAGATCATATTTGCTAGGTTCCAAGGTTATTGTTTTCACCGACCATGCAGCTCTGAAATATTTGTTAAAGAAACCCGGAAGCCGAGGTTGATTCGGTGGATGTTGTTGCTCCAAGAGTTCAATGTAGAGATCAAGGACAAGAGTGGAGCCGAAAATTTAGTGGCCGATCACTTGAGTAGGATAGAGAGGACGAGGATCCATCCCCCATTCAGATGACTTTCCCGATGAGCAGCTTTTTACAGCTTGCATGGCGTTACCCCTTGGTTTGCCGACCTTAGAATTACCTAGTTGCCGGTGTCTTTCCGACAGAGCAACTAGGTCACAAATCCACAAACCAAAGAGCGACGCCAAGTACTATGTTTGGGACGATCCATTTCTTTGGAAGTTTTGTAGTGATCGTGTGATTAGGCGGTGTGTCCCCGACTATGAGATTGAGTCTATTTTGCACTTTTCTCATGCCTCTCAAGTAGGGGGACACTTTGGGCCACAGAGGACTGCGAGAAAGGTCCTAGATTCTGGTTTTTATTGGCCCACCATCTTTAGAGATGCTTATGAGGTGTATCGGACTTGTAAGGAGTGTCGACAAATAGGGTACAGCCATCACTCGCAAGAGTGAAATGCCACACAAGCAGCCCATGCTCTTCTCGTGAGGTGTTTGACGTGGTGGGGATCGACTTTATGGGTCCTTTCCCCGCATCTTTTGGCTTTCTTTACATTCTCTTGGCTGTTGACTATGTTTCAAAGTGGGTGGAAGCTATCCCCACTAGGACTAACGATTCTAAAGTTGTTGCAAATTTTGTTAGGTCCAATATTTTTTGCAGGTTCAAGATACCTCGTGCCATCATCGGTGACCTGTGGCACTCATTTCCCGCAACCGCACCATGGAAGCTCTACTCCGGAAGTATGGGGTTGTGCACGTAGTCTCCATCGCTTACCATCCTCGGACCAATGGCAGCCGAGATCTCCAACAGGAGATAAAACAAATCCTAGAGAAAGTTGTGCAAAGAATAGGAAAGATTGGAGCCGCCGTCTAGAAGACGCACTTTGGGCTCGAGAGGACCGCTTTCAAGACGCCGATAGGGATGTCCCCCTTTAGGCTTGTATTCGCAAGGCATGCCATCTCCCCGTGGAAGTTGAGCACCGTGCTTATTAGGCGCTCAAGTGCCGTGAACTGAAATGCAAAAATCTGGTATTGAAAGGAAACTCCGATTCATAAAGAACTTGAAGAGCTTAGGCTAGAAGCCTATGAGAGCTCTCGGATTTATAAGGAGAAAACCAAGCACTTTCATGATAGATTGATTACTAGGAAGGAATTCTCTGTGGGTCAACGGGTTTTACTGTTTAACTCCCGCCTGAAATTGATGGCTGGGAAACTTCGGTCCCCGGTGGATTGGACCATTTGTTGTTACTAATGTTTTTCCTCATGGTGCAGTAGAGATTAAAAGTGCAGGTAGCAACAAGGCATTCAAAGTTAACGGGCAGCGGCTGAAGCTATTTCATGAGAGCTCGGGACCGTGGATGCTACCGTTGAGGAGCTCTCTTTGGGGGAGCCCACCTACACCGCAACCCGATCGGGAGCACCCTTTCCTTTCCCTCACTGTTTTGATATTTGTGTTGTTCATTGAGGACAATGTATGTTTTAAGTGTGGGGGAGGGAACCGTTTGTTTTGTTGTGTTTTGTGTTTTGTTGTGTTTTTCTTTCGCTCTTGAATAATTTGAGAAGCTCAAGAGCATGTGTGTCTTGTGTCGGCAAGCTTGGTAGGTTTTGGTTGATTTAGCACAGATTGATGGCATGATTTATGTTGATGATTCCCCTAAGTTTTTGAAATTTGGAAATTGTGATCCCCATTTGAAAAATTGAAAACTGAACTTTGAGATATTTTGTTGTGAGAGCATGATTTATGATAAGTTTGGGGTGATAGGGTGCACACACTAGGGATAGAATCTCGGTCAAACAATTTGCATGAATGTCCGGGTGAGGATTTGAGCCTCCAACATGTTTTTGATTGTGTGAATCACTTTCGAGTTGCACTTTCCCGAATTTGCTTGAATCTCTTCATGGTTTGCATGTCTATGTGTTTGCATCAAATGATTTAGGCAATTTTCTTTGAATTAACTACTTGACCTAAATTGAACCAGTCCCTAATGCATGTTCCCTAGTTAGCCCCTTTGAGCCTAATTAGCCTATTGTTTCATGTTGACCTTATGTTATGAGCCTAAATCTAAAAAAAAAAAAACCATGTTAACCCGATCTTAGGATTAGGAGAGCATGGAAGCTTAGCAAGAGAATGGTTGCAAGAAACTAAGTTTGGGGTGGCTACAGTGATATGATGTGTTGTTGGGGATTGAGAAAAAGAAAAAAATAAAGGTTGGAGCCAAAGGGCAAAAATAAATCTTTCAAAAAAAAAAAAAAAAAAAAAAAGCAAAATGTCAAGAAGGGTATTAGAAGAAAAGGGCTGTAGCCACCCAAGGCAAAAAGAAGAATAAGAATAGGAACTTGAGTAAGGAATTCAATGTGTAAACAGCTTCATGCTCTCTTAGTTCCTAGGGACTTCAGCCAGTACCTTTGTATATCCTTCCCTTAGCCAGGCCCCATTACAACCTTGAAAGACCTTTTGATGTTGCATGCATGTTCTCTGTGGGAACCATTTTGAGATGAAAATCAAATTCATGGGAAGTGCTCTTAAAAGTGAAACTGAGTGAAATGTTGTTAGCCTAGACAAACTGAGAGATTGAGTGACCACTAAACCCCTTTGTGAGGAAGGCGATTGTTTGAATTTGGTGATCTCCCTCTTGTGTGTAACTTAGATCCCCTGTTTAGATTAATGATTGTTTGAATGATGAAATTCTCAGATGTTCGGAATAAATGATTGTGGGGATTACATTGTTGAAAAGGGGGAAACATTGAAGGGAAATTGTTTTGATGAATTGCTTGAAATTTGTGCGAAATTGGTTGAAATCCTTCTAGCTTGCCAAGTCTTGAGTCGTTTTGAGTTTTAGTTTGCTTGGGGACAAGCAAAGTTCAAGTTTGGGGTATTTTGATAAGCCTCTGGCTCATCTAGTTTTATGACTAGTATGACCGTGGTTTTGTGCCGATTATATCTCGTTTTCACCCAAATTAGGCCCCGATTGTCCTCAAGCAAGGTTTTGAGTCCCTTAAGTAGTTTTAGGGTTATTTAGTCAATTTTTGAGTCAAATAAAGCTCTTATGGCTATTTCATGTTTTCAAAGTTGACTTAGAGTCCAAGGAATGAAGGAAACAATGGAAATTGCAAACTGGAAACACTCGCCACGCGAGCGGATACTCGCCCGCGAGAGTGAGGACCAAAGTGCGGTAAAAGTCATGTTCTCTCGCCTCGCCCCGCGAGCTATTGCTCGCCTCGCGAGCCTCGAAGTCAGCAAGCATTACGGCCATCCCGTGATTCCCATCACGGCGTGAAGAGAAACCCCCAAGACAGAGACCATCACGGCCCGGCCGTGATGAAGGTCACGCCTATGACGATAAGCACCAAGACAGAGACCATCACGGCCTGGCCGTGATAGGCATCACGGCTGTGACAACCCAGGTTTTGAAGACTCGCCTCGCGAGAATCACGCCGCCTCGCGAGAATACAAATTCAAGAAGGCGCCATTTTAATATTCGCCTCGCGAGAGGCCACTCGCCTCGCGAGAATGCAGCATTCGAAAGTTATAAATAGTTGTTTAGGGCAAAACAGAATCATCTTTTGCTAATCCTTGTTTTCGAATTTTCTCTGTTTGTATTGCGTTTTTGATGGAGAACTAATCTCCCTAGGTTGATCTCGCTGTAATCGGCTTCCACCAACACTTGAGGTCTTGTAATTTTCGATTTAATTCTCTTCTCTCTTTCAATATCTATTCTATATTCTCTGTTTGCTTAATTCAGTTTGTATCGAATGGGTATTGATTTGTTTCGATGATTGTATGTTCCTAAACTTAATCGCGTTTGCTTAATTCGCGTGCGTTCAATTCGTGTTTGCTTAATTCAAGAAGGGCTTCATCCGTTTGCTTAATTCGGAATTAGGAATATATGTCCCGTAGCGTCGGTTTCGCTTGTTAATCGATGCTACAATCGAAAAGGGATTAGACTCTGCTTAGGGCATGGAATTACATGAACCGATGATAGTGGGAAACGAAACAACAGATTGATCGTCTTAGTCTTATTTGATAATCACGTAATTTGCTCTGTTTTTACGCTCTGTCTTCATTCTGTTTTTCCAATCAATTTCAAACCAAACACCCCCCCAAGAAACTTATTTTCTGCGATAATAGCACTACGAGAGTCCTTGCGATATGATACCCGAGTTGTCGCACACTAAACTACATTTTTACCAACCACTCATCTTTTGACGCGTGCGCGACAGCGCGTCACTCCCCCTCAACATTTGCATGTATAATTCGTTTTCTCTATATCATACTTTTTCGTTTTCTCCATATTATACTTTTTCTTCATGTATAATTTGTTATTATCCCCTTTCTCTATATCATACTTTTTCTCCCCCTTTTGGCATCATAAAAAAGATAAAGAAAAGAAACATTTAAATCAATAGAGAAGGTAAGCATTTAAACATTCAAACTTAGCATATAAAATTGTTCATGATAGAGGGATAGGTGCAGGGGCAAATCAAAAAGATGCGTCCAACTCGCATAGATGTTTCAAAGCTCTCTTCTGATCATTCATAGATATTCCAAATCAAATCATACAAGAATCAGAGCATATTTACACAAAGAGACAGTCATATAATCAGTTTCTTTAGAGATTAGATATATGATTGATCGATTATGCCCAATTCTCTTCTAATGAAAAAGAAGCTTTCCTTGTTCAAGGGCTTGGTAAAGATATCGGCAAGTTGTTTAGTTGTATGAACATATTCAATCTCAATTTCTCTACTTTGAATATGTTCTCTAATGAAATGATGTCTGATTTCTATGTGTTTAGTTCTAGAGTACTTTATGAGATTCTTAGTTAGGTTAATTGCACTCGTATTGTCACATATAATAGGAACTTGGTTTAGTTGCACACCATAATCAACTAATTGCTGTTTCATCCATAAAACCTGTGCACAATAGCTACCAGCTGCTACATATTCAGCCTCTGCAGTGGATAAAGCCACACTAGATTGTTTCTTACTGAACCATGATACTAATGAGTTTCCTAGTAAATGGCAAGTTCCACTAGTACTCTTCTTGTCTAGTTTACAACCAGTAAAATCAGAGTTTGAATAGCTAATTAAAGTACGTGTAGCTCCTTTGGGATACCATAATCCCATGTCTTTTGTTCCTAACAGATACTTAATTATCCTTTTAAGTGTTGTTAAGTGTGATTCTTTTGGATTTGCTTGATACCTAGCACACATGCATACACTAAACATGATATCTGGCCTACTAGCAGTAAGAAAAAGTAGTGAGCTTATCATACCTCTGAATTTAGAAACATCAACAGAAACGCTCATCCTTGTCCAGATAACAAGAGGTACTCATTGGAGTAGCCATCTCCTTAGCTTTTTCCATGCCAAACTTCTTGATTAACTCATTGCAGTACTTGGTTTGGCTAACAAAGATTACATTTTCAGTTTGCTTTATTTGAAGTCCAAGGAAAAAGTTCAGCTCACCCATCATTGACATTTCAAACTCACTCTGCATAAGACTTGCAAACTCATTGCACAACTACTCATTAGTAGCACAAAAAATTATATCATCCACATATATTTGTACAAGTAAAATGTTGTGTGCCTTTTTCTTAGTGAACAAAGTTGTGTCAACTTTACCTCTTTTAAATCCTTTTTCAATGAAAAAATTACTTAACCTTTCATACCAAGCTCTAGGAGCTTGCTTTAAGCATATAGTGCTTTAGACAGTTTATCAACATGGTTAGGCAATTCATTATTCTCAAAACCAGGTGGTTGACCAACATACACTTCCTATTGTATAAATCCATTTAATAAAGCACTCTTAACATCCATTTGATACAATTTAAATCCCATTATGCAAGCATAAGCAAGTAGCATTCTTATAGCTTCTAATCTTGCTACTGGTGCATATGTTTCATCATAACCTATGCCTTCTTCTTGGTTATACCATTTGGCTACCAATCTAGCCTTGTTTCTTACAATTATACCATTTTCATCTAGTTTATTCCTAAAAACCCATTTTGTACCTATTACTTGATAGTTCTTGGGTTTAGGCACTAGTTTCCAGACTTGGTTTCTTTCAAACTGATTTAACTCATCTTGCATAGCCATCATCCAATGTTCATCAATTATAGCATCATCTATGTTCTCAGGTTCTACTTGAGATACAAATGCCATATGATTACAAACATTTCTAAGAGATTGTCTAGTAGTTACCCCTTTTGTAATTTCACCGATGATGTTATCAATTAGATGATTTCTGACAGTCCTCCATTCCTTTGGTAGGTCAGGCTGTTGTTCTATTTGCTCATGCTGCAGTGATTCGTTCTTTAAGCTTTCATCTTCTTCATTGTCCTGTTCCTCTTCTAGGAGAGTTTTCTCAATTGAATCTGCAAGATCATCAATAACACAATCCTTTCCCAACCTTTTGGGGTTAGACACTTTCTGCATTAACTTAGAGAATTCTTTGCATAGAGACTCATTAGTACCACCAAAAATAATATCATCAACATATATCTGTACAACTATGAAATTTTACTTAATGAATTTTCTAAATAAGGTTGTGTCAACCTTTCCTCTATTAAATCCATTTTCCATAAGAAAGGAACGTAGCCTATCATACCAAGCTCTAGGAGCTTGCTTGAGACCGTACAAAGCTTTCTTAAGCTTATATATGTGTTCAAGATGGGTTTCACACTCAAAACCCGCAGGTTGCATAACATAGACTTCTTCATTAATAAAGCCATTGAGAAAAGCACTCTTAACATCCATCTGAAAAAACATAATACTATGATGTGCAGCGAATGAAAGTAGAATTCTAATAGCTTCTAATCTAGTAACAAGTGCAAAGGTTTCAGTATAATCTATACCTTCTTCTTGAGGGAAACCTTGAGCAACAAGTCTTGCTTTGTTTCTGATTACCTTACCATTTTCATCAAGTTTGTTTCTGTATACCCACTTTGTTCCAATCACCGATTTGTCTTTGGGCAGTGGGACCAGAGTCCAAACATCACTTCTTTCAAACTGATTGAGTTCTTCTTGCATAGCTAGAATCCAACCATCATCTAGCAGAGCCTTGTCTACTATTTTTTGTTCCAACTCAGAGACTAGTGCAGAATTGTCTTGTTCTCTGATGGTTGATCTGGTTCTCAGATTGTCATTGAGGTTTCCAATGATATGATCTTGTGGATGATAAATCTTGAAGTACCAAGATTTTTGAATTGTACCATGTTAATAAGTGGAAGTTTCTGGTTGTAGAGTGGGGTCATCTTCTTGATCATCAACTTTTATCTCAGGTGAGTCTCCTGGAATGCTTAGATCAAGATCTGCAAAAGCTTCATCTAGCTCTGATAATTTCTTATCAGGCTGTTTGTCATCAAACTTGACATGAATACTTTCATCTACTATCAGAGTCCTAGAATTATAAACCTAAAGCCTTTAGATGTTTCAGAATATCCTAATAGTATTCCACTGTCTGTTTTAGCATCAAACTTACCAAGTTGATCATTAATATTCAGTATAAAGCATTTACAAACAAAAGGGTGAAAATAAGATATGTTGGGTTTTATTCCTTTCCACGGTTTATAAGGAGTCTTATTCGGGGTAGGTCTAATGTATATTCTGTTCTGAATGTAACAGGCAATATTAACAGCTTCATCCCAGAAGTATCTAGGGACATAGTTGTCATTGAGCATAGTCCAAGCCATCTCTTGAAGAGATCTGTTCTTTCTCTCTACCACACCATTTTGCTGTGGTGTTCTAGGTATTGAGAAGTTGTGAAGAATACCAATTTCTTCACAAAACTTATGAAATAGATCATTTTCAAACTCTCCCCATGGTCACTTCTGATTGAAGTGATACACATGCCTTTTTCATTTTGTACACGTTTGCAGAATACATAAAATACCTTAAAAGACTCATCCTTATGAGTTAGGAACATAACCCATGTCCATCTAGTGTAATCGTCTACTATGACAATACCATATTTCTTACCATTGACAGAGGCAGTCCTTGTTGGACAAAAAGATCAAGATGTAGCAACTCTATTGGTCTATTGGTACTAACAACATTCTTAGATTCAAAAGAACCTTTGACTTGTTTTCCCTTTTGACATGCATCACAGAGAGCATCAGATTTGAACTTAAGGTTTGGTAGTCCTCTCACGAGGTTATGCTTGTTTAGATTTGAAATTAATTTCAAGCTTGCATGACCTAGCCTTTTGTGCCAAACCCATAGCTCATCTTCAATGGACACTAGACATGAGACACTTTAATTTGAGAGGTCCTCCAAGTCAATCTTGTAGAGATTGTTTTGCCTTTTTGCAGTGAATAAGAGTGATCCTTCATCTTTCTTGACAGTACACATGTTCTTATCAAAAGACATTGCATATCCACTGTCACATAATTGACTTGTGCTCGGTAGATTGTGCTTCAAGCCATTTACTAAAGGAACATTATCAATGGAGGGAAAAGGATGTTTACCAATTTTACCTATACCAATGATTTTCCCTTTCTGATTTCCTCCAAATGTGACCCAGTCACCATCTTTGGGCTTAAGGTTTTGGAACATAGACCTTTCTCCCGTCATGTGTCATGAGCAGCCACTATCCAAGTATTAAGGCATTTGTTTTCTTCCTGTCGTTAAGCAAATCTGCAAGAGGTATTATCTTATCTTTATGTACCCAAACTGACTTGGGTCCTTTCTTGTTAGTTGTCATTGGACGAGTATGCTTAGCATATTTATTGTTTATGTATCTAGATGTAATATGCCCGCTTTTTCCACACACTTTACAAAAGGTGTTGGACGAGCTAGACTTAGCTTTGGTATATTTATTTGGAACTTTTGAAGCTCTATGTTGTTTAAGTGGTTTTGACTTTTTGTGAGATGCGTCTTGTTTCTCTTTGTCATAACCAAGACCAGATTTATCATAAGGTGACCTGGAGTACCTTAAAATGAGGCTAAGCTTATCTGACAAGAGACATCAGGTTCACACACCACTTTGTCAGCTAGACTGACATTTACTGATTTTTGTATGTCGTTTTCATTTTTGAGGTTTTATTTCTCAGTGCAGACCCTATCATATTCTTTAGACAGTTTAGAAAAATTTTTTTGAGACTCTTATATTCTCCTGATTGTATAGAAGACTCATGCAACAATTCATCAAAAGCATTTTGAAGAGTGGACGGGTCAGAGTCCATTACCTCAACATCAGTGTATTCACTTTCTGATGCAGTGTCTACCATGAGACAGATATTTGCCTCTTCCTCAGCTTCATTTTCTTCATCTGACGCCCAGCTTTAAATATGTATTAGACGAGTATAGGTAATAGACGTAGAATTAGCAAAACAAATCTTTCTTGAGGCTGGATGCCTAAACCAATCCACATATATCATATTAAGATGCTTCCTAATGAAGATATATATGTCCTCTGCAAGAGGTTTAGTAAAGATATCTGCCCATTGATGGTCAGTATCTACAAATTGAATATCAATCACACCTTTTTGCATATAATCCCTAATAAAATGATGTTTAATATCTATGTGCTTATTGATAGGCCTCTGGCTTATCTAGTTTTATGACTAGATGAACTAGGGTTTATGTGTCTATTTATTCGAGTTCACTCTCGTTTTCGCCCAAATTTGCCTTGTTTTGTTCCTAAGTTGGACTTTGACTCGTTTTGCATCTTTTGTGTAGCTTTTAGGTTATTTTGAATAGAATTACGCTTGTGGGTGCCTTTGTTGTTTCAGATTAAATAAGTGAAGCTCCGGGAGTCAAGGAAAGTCAAAGAAAGTGGAAATTGCAAGTCCGGAGACACTCGCCCGCGGTGTATTCTCGCCTCGCGAGACCAAGGTCAACAAAGCAGCAAAAGTCAACATTTTTGTCTCGCCACGCGAGACTCTTCTCGCCTCGCGAATCATGAAGACCTGCAAGACAGAGACCATCACGGCCAAGCCGTGATGAAGACCACGCCCGTGAACAGTTTGAGGTTTGAAGACTCGCCCCGCGAGAAACATCTCGCCTCGCGAGTGAATGAAGACTTGGAAATCAGAGGCCATCACGGCCCAGCCGTGATGAAGGTCACAGCCTGAAATTGAAGACTCGCCTCGCGAACATACCTTCGCCTCGCGAGAGTTTAAATTGAAAGCGCGCTAATTTTAATTCTCGCCTCGCGAATGTCTGCTCGCCTCGCGAGAGAGCGCAGATCAGGATTACTATTTAAGGGCTGTTGCATATCAGAACGGAGATCCATCTTGGAGAAGCGCATTTTCCCTTGTTTAGAGTAGCGTAGGGTATTTTCTTTTCTCTTTGGAGCTGCGTCTCCCTTTTTCTTATGGAGATTATGTCCGATCGCTTGTCTATGAGCATGAGGAACTAATCCCCCTCGTCCGAGGGAACGATGAAGCCACCCATGGCGATGTAAATCCGATATGATGTATGTCTTTCTCCTTAATTCAATTATTGTTTTCTAATTCTGATTTGATTGTGTCAATTATATGCTAGCGTGATTGACTTGTTAACGTGATGAGGCTTAGTCAGCGATTCGCGTTTAGAACTTGAATTAGAATCATCGATCGAATATTGCACGAGAGTGAATAGGAGATCGGTGCAACCATATAGGGAACACGAATTAACAGAATTCGAGATTAGGGTTAAGAGACCTAGCAAGTAATTAACTCAAATCATCGAATACGTCCTAATGAGCACGGAAGTGGATTTAGGAGAATTTAGGGGTCCCGGTTGACATTGTAATTGAATTTAGGGAGGGATTCATCATCACTTGGGTGTACATATTGGGTAGGTGGATTTGTGACCTTGGATATTTTAGTTTTCTGATTTTTAGTTAATTAGTTTATTTAGATTTGTTACTTGAATTTCGATCCTATTCTCTCTTCTCTCTCTCAACCACCTTCTTCCGTAACTTGACCGAACGTATCTGACTTCCCGCGGATTAGTCGAATTGGTACCCCAATCCTTGAGTTCGACCTCGGTATTTACTTACCGTGTTATTTTTATTACTTGCGACGACCCGGTACACTTGCCGGAGTCACAACAAGTTTTTGGCGCCGTTGCCGGGGATTGGCACAACCAATTTTTCTGATCCTAGGGGAGTTTGATTATTTGGTTAAGTTATTTTTGTTCTTATTTTTATTTTTATTATTATTATTTCTTTTTATTTTCTACTATCTCTCTACTTCTTTGATTCCACTTGGTCTTGCCTTGTTTTGTATGCGAGGTACACAAAGGAATGCTTCCGGGTTGCGAGTATTGTGATGGGAACCATGACACTTGGAGTTGTCCGTTCTACTTCCCTCATGTATATGTGGAACCATGGCATAATGACAGCGTGCCCCCAACAACTATCGAGTCGAATCGTATTGGGGTGATATGAGTAGAGACCATCCGGATTTTGCTTGGAGTAATGATGGCGGTGGTCTAGCCTGGCAGCCACAACCTCAACAAAATTGGCAACAACAACCTCAACAGAATTGGCAGCCACAACCTTGGGAGTTGGCTCTTGAGAGGGCAAATGCGGCAATGGATAAGTTGGCGAGTTCTATGGAGACATCATTTGAGAAGGCAATTGCGGCTGTAGAGAAGTTGGGTCAGCTCGCAGAGCAACAAAATGAGCATCCCCCAGAGACTTTCCCAATTGATACCGAGAACGACCCTAAGAACCAATGCAATGCCACAACAACTAGAAGCAGTGGGGTGTTGGGATATGACTGGGATGTAACTAGTTCTCAGGGAGTTGAGGAAGAACTACCACATGTTGAGGAAGAACAATCTAAGGAAGTGGAATTGGCAAGTGTCATGGCCCCGGAACAACCACATGTTGAGGAAGAGCAACCTAAGGAAGAGGAGTTGGCAAAGGACAAGGCACTGGAGCAAGGGGGTAGAGATCAAGATGAAGATAAAGTGGCGGAGGCTTCCACCATGCTTGCCAAGCAACCTGATTTGGATGAGTTAAATAAATATGTTGGCTTGCATGCATGTGTGGACACCGGTAAATTACACCGGTAAAGATATCTGCCCATTGATGGTCAGTATCTACAAATTGAATATCAATCACACCTTTTTGCATATAATCCCTAATAAAATGATGTTTAATATCTATGTGCTTATCTTTAGAATGCAAAATTGGATTCTTGGATAGATTTATTGCAGCAGTATTATCACACATAAGCAAAATACTACTTACAAATACATTGTAGTCCTCCAATTGATGTTTGATCCAGAGAAGTTGTGAGCAGCAACTTGCAGCTGATATATACTCAGCTTTAGCAGTTGATAAGTCAATGGTACTTTGTCTTTTGCTTGACCATGAGATAAGATTAGCTCCAATGAAGTGACATCCTCCACTAGTGCTTTTTCTTTCAATTCTATCTCCAGCATAGTCAGCATCACAGAAACCAACTAATCTGTAATCTTCATTTTTATTAAAGCACAAACCAAGATTAGTAGTACCTTTTAAATATCTAAAGATTCTCTTAACTGCTGATAAGTGAGATTCTCTAGGATCGGATTGAAACCACGCACATAAACATACACTGAACATAATATCAGGCCTAGATGCAGTAAGATATAGGAGAGATCCTATCATACCTCTGTATACCTTTTGGTCTACCTTTTTCTCTTTATCATCTTTGTTCAGTATGGAGGTGGGGTGCATAGGAGTATTCATTGGTTTACAGTCATCCATCTTAAACTTCTTCAGAAGTTCTTTTGTATACTTAGTTTGGTGGTTGAACACCTCGTCCATAGTTTGTTTTACTTGAAGTCCAAGGACGAATTTGAGTTCTCCCATCATGCTCATTTCAAACTCTTTCTGCATTAACTTAGAGAATTCTTTGCACAGAGACTCATTAGTACTATCAAAAATAATATCATCAACATATATCTGTACAATTATGAAATAAGACTTAATGGATTTTCTAAACAAGGTTGTATCAACCTTTCTTCTATTGAATCCATTTTCCATAAGAAAGGAACTTAGTCTATCATACCAAGCTCTAAGAGCTTGCTTAAGACCGTACAAAGCTTTCTTAAGCTTATATACATGTTCAGGATGTGTTTCACACTCAAAACTCGGAGGTTGCATAACATAGATTTCTTCATTAATAAAGCCATTTAGAAAAGTGCTTAGCATCCATATGAAAAAGCACAATACTATGATGTGCAGCGAATGAAAGTAGAATTCAACTTCTAATCTAGCAACATGTGCAAAGGTTTCAGTATAATCTATACCTTCTTCTTGAAATAAACCTTGAGCAACAAGTCTTGCTTTGTTTCTGATTACCTTACCATTTTCATCAACTTTGTTTCTGTAAACCCACTTTGTTCCAATCACTGATTTGTCTTTGGGCAGTGGAACCAGAGTCCAAACATCACTTCTTTCAAACTGATCGAGTTCTTCTTGCATAGCTAAAATCCAACCATCGTCCAGTAGAGCCTCGTCTACTGTCTTTGGTTCCAACTCAGAGACTAGTGCAGAATTGTCTTGTTCTCTGAAGGTTGATCTGGTTCTTAGCTTGTCATTGGGGTTTCCAATGATTTGATCTTGTGGATGATAATGTAAGAATTAATGTCTCGTGTGTGACAAATATTAGTGGTGGTTTAATATTTGAATGAAAGGACATATTGTTTGACATTTGAATAAATGATTATGACTCTTGGGAAGGAGTCTTATGAATGAAATGATGTATTGCTTGATGGAAGCAATTATAAAAGGAAGGAAATGAAACATTTCCTTATCTCTGCCTAGAAAGTAAGTCTCATAAGTTCCATAAAAGTTAGAGGCATAAGGAAAAAGGAAAGAGATAGAAGAGTTTCCATTGTTGATTGAAGGTTCAAACCTTGAAGCATTGACATTTAAGCATGGCGAAAGGTTAGTGTTTCTATCCACACTACTTGTTAAAACTATGAATTCTTAAGATCCTTATTAATGGCTCATGTATGATAGAGTTTACATGTGGTATCAGAGCATGCGTTAAGGAATTTATAGTTTTCCATTGATGATGCTTGGTTTTAATCCATCAATGATGCCTTGAATTTTTCTTTAATGTTTTGAGAATTCAAGTAGTAATGATTTCCGCTGCATGAATGTATGATGAATGGTGGTTTGCATGAAATGTAATTAAAAGTATATAGAACAGAGGTTCATCAATGGCAGAATCCAATGAATGTTTGCGTTCTACGTAAGTTTAAATAAAAATAACGGTTGTATGCTAAAACCAATTCAAGACTTGTCCTGGTGGTTAGTGTCGGTTCTGTAATGTTAAGAGACATGGTTTGAGTCCTGTTTTGTGAAGTTAAACCAATTTTTGTTTGAAACAAAAGGATACCTTGGATTTAAAGAAAACTAAAAAGTGTGTTCAGAAGGATAGAGCCTAGACCACAGGACTCAAAGGCTAACGTGCAGACCGCTAGGCTACTGTATCAATTAATCTTTTTGTTGATATAAATTATATTTATATAAGATGAATGATGCTTTGCAATTTTGTATTTGCCACTAATGAATTGTATGATACTGTTAATGAAGTGTTTGCACATTGAAATTAAACTATGATAGATTTGTTAATCATCAAAGTGGTCAAATCTTTAAAGTCTATTTAATTCCATATTGTATGATTTTATTTCAATTACCCATAATTTTGATGCTATGAATGAGTTGATAATTATTGGTTTTATGGGTAAATTGAAGTTCATTATTATAGGACATTTAAGGATCACCCAAAGGTTGATTATTTGTTCCTATAATTAATGAGCATAAATGTTGGTAGTGTAAATGCACAATTAGTTATATTTATTTATCCAAAGATGATAAATGTTTCTATTTGGTGCATGTATCATTACCAAATTATGTAAACTTTTACTAGCATCATTATGTCATGTATGGTATGTTGATGGATTGCCCAAAGGTGAACATCAATATGCATTGATGAAGTTATGGATCTTCAAGCATGTTAGTATGTTACTCAAAGCATTAATGATTTTCACTCCTTTATTACTCCCAAACATTTGATGAGTCCTTTGTCGGGATACTAATGAGTGCGTTGACCACCATGAAGTTTGTTGGTTTACGTGCTATGCATGAACATGTTATCGAAATGATAAATATTGCAGCAAACCTTAAGTCATTGGGAATGGATGTGGATGAGAATTTCCTTATGAAATTCATATTGAATTTATTAATGTCTGGGCATAATCCTTTCCAAATGAACTATGACGCCATGAAAAAAAATGGAATGTGCAGGAATTGCACAGTATGTTAGTTTTGGAGGAAACCAGAGTTAAGAATCAAGGAAATCATTCCATCAATTATGTTACCTATCAAGAAGCTATAATGAAAGTTGGCAAGAAACATGATAAGAAAGAGAAGAGACTCCTAGAGATTAATGAGTCATCTTCTTCTCAAATCCACAAGAAGGAACATTATGGAAACAGACATCATTTCTGTAGAAAGATTGGGCATTTCCAAAGCGATTATCCAATACATAAAGCTTGGCTCAGAAGGAAAGATAAGTCTAGTGCTTATGTATGTTTTGAATCAAATTTATCCGAAGTTCCTTATAATACATGGTGGATTGATTCTGGATGTACAACTCATGTTTCTAATACGATGCAAGGATTTCTTACGACCCGAACCGTAAAACCAAATGAAAAATTTGTGTTTACGGGGAATAAAGTGACGGTTCCGGTGGAAGTTGTCGGGACTTATCGTTTAATCCTCGACACTGGACGTCATTTAGAATTGTTTGGAACTCTTTATGTGCCTAGTATTTCTAGGAATTTAGTTTCCTTATCTAAACTTGATGTTGCTAGATACTCTAATAAGTTTGGTAATGGATGTTTCAGTTTGTATAAGCATACCTTTATGATTGGATCCGGTATACTTAGTGATGGTTTATATAGATTGAATCTTGATAATCTATATGCTAAAACACTTATGACATTGCATCATAATGTTGGCACTAAAAGTAGTTTAGTGAATGAACGTTCTCCTTATTTGTGGCATAAGCGTTTGGGTCATATTTCCAAGGAAATAATGGAAAGACTCATAAAGAATGAAGTTCTTCCAGAATTGAATTTCACTGACCTTAATATTTGTGTGGATTGTATTAAAGGAAATCAAACAAAACACACAAAGAAAGGTGCCACAAGAAGCACTCAACTTCTCGAGATAGTTCACACTGATATATGTGGACCTTTTGATGTCAATTCTTTCGGTAAGGAAAAGTACTCTATCACCTTTATTGATGATTTTTCACGTTATGGATATGTCTATTTATAGCATGAGAAATCTCAAGCAGTGAATGCCTTAGAAATTTATGTAAATGAAGTTGAAAGGCAATTGGACAGAAAGGTGAAAATCATAAGGTCCGATAGAGGTGGTGAGTATTACGAAAGGTATGATGAAAATGGACAACACCTTGGTCCGTTTGCTAAATTCCTAGAAAAGCATGGCATATGTGCTCAATACACAATGCCAGGTACACCACAAAAAAATGGTGTATCGAAAAGGCGTAACCGAACCTTAATGGATATGGTTAGGAGTATGTTAAGTAATGCATCTTTACCCTTATCATTGTGGATGTATGCCTTAAAAACTGCCATGTATTTGTTGAACAGGGTTCCTAGTAAGGCAGTTCCAAAGACACCTTTTGAACTATGGACTGGAAGGAAACCTAGTTTAAGGCACCTGCATGTTTGGGGTTGCCAGGTAGAAATAAGGATTTATAATCCACTGGAAAAGAAACTGGATGCAAGAACAATCAGTGGATATTTCATTGGTTATCCATAAAAGTCTAAGGGGTTTAGATTTTATTGTCGTACCCATAGTACAAGAATTTTTGAAACTGGGAATGCTAGGTTCATTGAGAGTGGTGAAACCAGTGGGAGTGAAGCTTCACGAAATGAGGAGATTAATGAAGTAAGAATACAAGTTCCTTTGACTTGTGTTGCTACTTCTCAAGTTGTTGTTCTTCAAATTGTTGAACCGTATAATAATCAAGAAGAACAACAAATTAATGTTCCCGAGATTGACAATGAACCTATAATAGGAACAACCACAAGAAATAGTATTAAGAAGATCCTAAAGAGAAAGAAGATCTGCTATACCAAATGATTATGTGGTATATCTACAAGAGTCAGAAAATGACTTAGGAATTGATAATGATCCAGTTTCGTTTTCATAAGCCATGAATGATGATAATGCTGATAAATGGTTAGATGCCTTGAAAGATGAGCTTAAATCCATGGAATAGAATGATGTTTGGGACCTCGTAGAATTTCCTGAAGGTTGCAAGAGAGTTGGGTGTAAATGGGTCTTTAAGACTAAGCGTGACTCTCCAAGAAAGATTCTTTCAGAATTATCATGACATTGGTAGCTCATTATGATTTAGAGTTGCATCAAATGGATGTGAAAACTGCCTTTCTAAATGGGAACTTAGAGGAAGATGTTTATATGAGTCAACCAATGGGATTCATAGAGAAAGGAAAGGAACACATGGTATGTAAACTTAAGAGATCAATATACGGATGGTATCTTAAGTTCAATGATACTATTGTTTCTTTTGGATTTAAGGAAAACACCGTTGATCGGTGTATATATCTGAAGATCAGTGGGAGTAAGTTTATATTTCTGATTCTGTATGTTGATGATATCTTGCTTGCAACTAATGATTGGTCTTTAAAATGACATTATTGTTAGACATATTATGTACTTCCCGTGAAAGGTTCATGTTAGGAAGAAGACTAATATAGTAGTACATGGAAGGAACTATGTCAAAATAAGGATATATGACCGCCATGACTCTTATTAGTTCTTATTCTAAAATATGATTTATGATGTAACAAATGTATGAAACATTTGTCCTTATGCGCATTATGATTGATTCTTATTAAACCATGAAGTTGTATTTTGTCACATGAGCCAAGTGGGAGAATGTAAGAATTAATGTCTCGTGTGTGACAAATATTAGTGGTGGTTTAATATTTGAATGAAAGGACATATTGTTTGACATTTGAATGAATGATTATGACTCTTGGGAAGGAGTCTTATGAATGAAATGATGTATTGCTTGATGGAAGCAATTATAAAAGGAAGGAAATGAAACATTTCCCTATCTCTGCCTAGAAAGTAAGTCTCATAATTTCCATCAAAGTTAGAGGCATAAGAAAAAAGGAAAGAGATATAAGAGTTTTCATTGTTGATTGAAGGTTCAAACCTTGAAGCATTGACATTTAAGCATGGTGAAAGGTTAGTGTTTCTATCCACACTACTTGTGAAAACTATGAATTCTTAAGATCCTTATTAATGGCTCATGTATGATAGAGTTTACAGATAATTCTTGAAGTACCAAGATTTTTGAACTGTATCATGTTGAGAAGTGGAAGTTGCTGATTATTGAGTGGAGTCATCTTCTTGATCATCAACTTTTATCTCAGGTGAGTCTCCTGGAGTGCTTAGATCAAGATCTGCAAAAGCTTCATCTACCTCTGATAATTTCTTATCAGGCTGTTTGTCATCAAACTTGACATGAATACTTTCTTCTACTATCAGAGTCCTAGAATTATAAACTCTAAAGCCTTTAGATGTTTCATAATATCCTAATAGTATTCCACTATATGTTTTAGCATCAAACTTATCAAGTTGATCTTTAGTATTCAGTATATATCGTTTACAACCAAAGGGATGAAAATAAGATATGTTGGGTTTTCTTCCTTTCCACAGTTCATAAGGAGTCTTATTTAGGATAGGTCTAATGTATATTATGTTCTGAATGTAACAGGCAGTATTAACAGCTTCAGCCCATAAGTGTCTAGGGACATAATTGTCATTGAGCATAATCCAAGCCATCTCTTGAAGAGATCTGTTCTTTCTCTCTCCCACACCATTTTGCTGTGGTGTTCTAGGTATTGAGAAGTTGTGAAGGATACCACTCTCTTCAAAGAACTTATGAAATAGCTCATTTTCAAACTCTCTCCCATGGTCACTTCTGATTGAAGTGATACACCTGCCTTTTCATTTTGTACACGTTTGCAGAATACATAAAAGACCTTAAAACACACATCCTTGTGAGTTAGGAACATAACCCATGTCCATCTAGTGTAATCGTCTACTATGACACGGCCATATTTCTTACCACTGACAGAGGAAGTACTTGTTCGACCAAAAAGATCAAGATGTAGCAACTCTAGTGGTCTATTGGTACTAGCAACATTTTTAGATTCAAAAGAACCTTTGACTTGTTTTCCCTTTTGACATGCATCACAGAGAGCATCAGATTTGAACTTAAGGTTTGGTAGTCCTCTCACGAGGTTATGCTTGTTTATCTTTGAAATTAATTTCAAGCTTGCATGACCTAGCCTTTTGTGCCAAATCCATCGCCCATCTTCAATGGACACTAGACATGAGATACTTTGATTTGAGAGGTCCTCCAAGTCAATCTTGTAGAGATTGTTTTACCTTTTTGCGGTTAATAAAAGTGATCCATCATCTTTCTTGACTATAAATGTGTTCTTATCAAAAGAAACTTCATATCCACTGTCACATAATTGACTTATTCTCAGTAGATTGTGCTTCAATCCATTTACTTAAAGAACGTTATCAATGGAGAGAAAATGATGTTTACCGATTTTACCTATACCAATTATTTTCCCTTTCTGATTTCCTCCAAATGTGACCTAGCCACCATCTTTAGGTTTAAGGTTTTGGAGAATAGACTTTTCTCCCGTCATGTGTCGTGAGCAGTCATTGTCCAAGTATCAAGACATTTGTTTTCTTCCTGTTGTTAATCAAATCTGCAAGAGGTATTATCTTATCTTTAAGTACCCAAACTGACTTGGGTCCTTTCTTGTTAGTTGTCATTGGACGAGTATGCTTAGCATATTTATTGTGTATGTATCTAGATGTAATATGCCCACTTTTTCCACACATTTTACAAAAGGTGTTGTACGAGCTAGAGTTAGCTTTGGTATATTTATTTGGAACTTTTGAAGCTCTATGTTGTTTAAGTGGTTTTGACTTTTTATGAGATGCGTCTTGCTTCTCTTTGTCATAACCAAGACCAGATTTATCATAAGGTGACCCGGAGTACCTTAAAATGAGGCTAAGCTTATCTGACAAGAGACATCAGGTTCACACACCACTTTGTCAGCTAAACTGACAGTTACTGATTTTAGTATGTGATCTGTGTCGTGCGATGCGCGTGTGTTGCACGTCGCGCTTGCGATTCCGGCAAGTGTACCGGATTGCCGTCAAGTAATAAAAGATATCGAACCCACAGAGACTGTGTTCTCGAATCGCAATCGGTTTTCGAATCGATTAGATCTGGACAGTTTTAAAGGGTATCTTTATTTTTCAAAAGGGGGTTTTGAATTTGAATTTGAATTTAAAAGATAAACAAACAGAAAACAATTGTTTATGGGGTTTTAGATTTAAACGGATTCCTAGGGATTTGGGTTACCTTTGAGGCTGTTTATGTTACTAATCTGATTTACCTTTGTTGATTAACGAAATTGCCTTGAAGGCGACTTTATCCTCTAATAGCTTAAGCTCCCTCTCGGGTTACAAAAGCCGTGCCCAATTGACCCGACCCCTACTCTCGTGGTAGTCGATCCCAGATTGAACCCTTTGCGCTTCGTGACAACTCGTTGCTCCTCGAGGGACGGCTTCTAACTCTCGTGATTTCAGTCCCAAGTCTGACTTCTATAGGTCCGACACCTAAGTTCACCGCTAGGTTCCTCCTTAGAATGTCTCAGTCATGCAAATAACCTAAGTTCACCGCTAGGTTCCTCCTTAGAATATCCACGTCTCGCTGATAAGCGGCCGCCGAACTTTACGAGTGAAACACACTAGAAATCCTAAGTTCACCGCTAGGTTCCTCCTTAGAATGTCTACGTCACGCAAATAAGCGGTCGCTGATTTTACGATTGATTAAAACGCTAGAAATCAGATCTAAAGCAATAACGAAATCAACAACGATTTTACATCAAATTAACAACATTTACAAACTCGGGCAGAGCCCCAATCCCTAGAAACAAACTACTACTCCAGTCTTGCCATGGAGATGTCAAGCTGGGTTGACAACATAATGAAAAATACAAAAATCAGAGAAGAGAGGAGGAGAGGAGAAGATGATCCTAAAATGTAGCCAAAAGGTGTCCTAGATGATGTGTTTCAGATCTGGATGCTTTCTGCCTCTGCCTGGTCCTTATTTATAGATGTAGGAAGTTAGAGTCCCAATCTAACTCAAATTCTGATCCAAATCGGTTTCTTCAAGTCCAAGTAATGCGCGTCACGACCGTGATGGCCATCACGGGCAGGTCGTGACGGTCTCTGTTTCTGGCAGTTCTGGAAACTTTCAGTCTCTCGCGTGGCGAGCTACCCTTCACGTCGCGAGCCTCCATTTCATGGTCGTCATCTCCATCACGGCTAGGCCGTGATGGGCTCTGACTTGTGGGGGTTTTGGGTCACGGCCGTGATGGCTATCACGGCCAAGCCGTGACAGACTCTGACTTCAGCCTTTGTTCCTTTTCAGTTTTGCTCGATCATGGCCGTGATGGGCATCACGACTAGGCCGTGATAGGCTATGTTTGGCTCACTTTCTGCACTTTTAAAGCTCCATCTTCATCCAAACTTCATCATGGTTGATCTTGAGCATTCTACCCTTGATTTCTGCAAAACAACACACGAAAACCGCCTTACCCATTCCAAAGGAAAATTAACCTAAAATCTAATTAAAATATGCCTAAACTACATGAAAATGCATGCAAAATGATAGACAAAGATGATGTGAAATCACACTCATCAAATCACCCCAAGCTTAAAACTTTGCTTGTCCTCAAGCAATTACTCAGGCCATAAGATAAATCAATCAAAGCATGGATAGTGAACCAAGAACCCTAGAAGCTAATCCAAGTGACAGGCATATTTAATAAGCACTCAAGAGATAATCAAGTTTAAGTCCAATTAGAAGCTTAGGTTCTTCAAGTTCATATTCTCACTGATTTGGGCACTCGTCTCACCTCACTCAAGTGTTTTAGGGTATATGACAATTCTCTCCATTTCCTCAAGGAAAGTATTTTACCATAGGCTTGACTATTAACCAAATCTCTATTTTATTAATGAAAACACTTAAGAATCAGGAGGTCTTTCACTTTGGTTGTAATGTGGCCATGGGATTAATTGTTAGGTGGGAAAATCAAGGAAAGGGAATTTCAAGAAGGCTAGACAAATCATCAAACATTGCAAAGCATGACACCTTCTAAAATACCTTTTAGGGGCTTTGATTCACTTCTCCACCCTTTTTTTTTCTTTTCTTTCCTTTTTTTTATTATTTTCATTTCTCACTTTCTTTTGTCATCCCCTTCTCCATTTTTTTTTGTTTATTTCATTTTATTTGTTTGGATAAGGGGAGATTTATAGCTCAAGAGAAATTACTTTCTAGCTTTTTTTTTTCATCCCATACTTTTTCCAACTACCATTTTGCCCTTTTTGTAATACTTTAAAAGGTGCCATACCAAGCATTATTTATCAAAGTAATTCAAGGTACCAAGAAAAGTATTTTTTTTCTTTTAGGCTCAAAATTGGGCAACTAAGGGGTAGCATTTAAACATTCAAAGCTCGGGAGGCCGGAAAAATACCTAGTGCCTCCATCATTTCCAAAAGTGTTTCCAAAAAATTTTTAAGTTTTGAAATGGTTTCAAGTCAAGTTCTAGAAAATATAGTCCAAGAGGAATTACAACACTCTATCAGAAGAAATGGGGTAGATTTAGTGAGTACCCCTATTTGGCTCAAAATCTTACATTTAGTAGTTCAAAAATCATTGAGAAACACAAACTTAAGGAACAACATGCTAATTATCAACTATCAAAAGATTATCTCAAGAAATTTTATTTTTAGCCATATCACAAGAATAATGAAAAATTGGGTTCAAAATTCACTATCTCAATTCATTTGGCTCCAAGTTCTCACAATTGGATGCATGTTCTAAGTGAGGGGCAATCTAGAGAATGTGATCATACCAATCTATGCCTATGTGAATGCAATATGAATGCAACAATGCAAATGCAAAAATAATGCAAAAATACCCCTACCCCAAGCTTGATTACTTACATTGTCTCCAATGTAAATAATCAAGTCAGAGAGGGGAGAAAAATTGGAACAACTTACCGAGGTGGTAGCGGGTGTTGGCTTGCATTCCAGTCAAAACTTGGGTGGAAATAGCATCACGGCTGTGAGGCTCATCACGGGCAGACCGTGATCATTTCTGGTCCTCAGGAGTTGCCCTGTCACGGCCGTGATCTACATCACGGCTAGGCCGTGATGCTTTCTGATCTTGGCATCCTACTCACCACGCCCGTGATGTGTATCACGGCTAGTCCGTGATCCTTTCTGTGCTCTTGTATTAGTTCATCACGGCCGTGACCACTGTCACGGCCAGGGCGTGATGGCTTCTGACTTTATTTTTCTCTGCTCTTCTTCCCTTTCTCAACCTGAAAACACTAGACAAACCTATTAATGATATTTTTGCCTCTTGATCTTCTCAAATTATTCAAGAGGTTAAATCAAAACAAAAGGAAAAAGGGAAAGAAAACTTGGGTTGCCTCCCAAGAAGCGCTTATTTATGGTCTTAAGCTTGACCATACTTCCTTTAATCAACCGGGGTCAGCTGGGTGTAGATGTGCCGGAACACTTCTTTTCCACGGAACTCCTTCAAAGAGCCGATTCTGCTCATACGGCCAGTCAGGCTTCCGCTTCGCTCTTTTCTTTTGAAGCTTCCTAGCCTTCCTTCCTCCCGTCGGAAGTTCTGTTTCCACATGATTAGCAACTCCAACTTCATCACTACAGGGTGCATCTTCAGCCATGCATATCTTTGGAGTCGCTTCCATGCTAAGCTATTTCTTTACCACTGGAGACGTTAAATCAATTCTGCACACATGGCTCTCAAAAGGAGGGTTATTATAAGAGTTAGTCAATTGAATAGCTACCCTACCTTCCTCTATAGTTAGAGAGAGTTTACCATTCCTTACGTCTATTACTGCTCCAGCGGTTGCCAAGAATGGCCTTCCTAAAATGATGGGGAATTCAGAATTCCCCTTCATGTCTAATACCAGGAAGTCGGTAGGGATGAAAAATTTCCCTACCTTCATAGGAACGTTCTCTAGTATGCCTAGAGGAGTCCTAGTTGAGCCATCCGCAAATTGTAAGGAGAATTTGAACGGTCTCAACTCTTTATTTTCCAACCTTTCCATGATAGTGAGGGGCATCAAGCTCGCACTAGCCCCTAGGTCACATAAGGCTTGGTCAATTTTGACTTGTTCGATCGAGCAAGCGATAGAGAAACTACCTGGGTCTTTTAGTTTAGGAGGCATATTAGATTTTTTCATGACATTTGGCTCCTCAGTTAAGCTCTTAGTTTCTACTTCCACTTGCTTTCTCTTGACCAACCTTTGTGGGAAAGGTATCGGGGGTTGGTACGGTGGTGGAGGGACATACTTTGGTTCTGGCTCTTCCTTTTCGCTCGTGTCCTCCTCTGGTTCCACGTTCATTTCAATTACCCCCACCCCAAGCTTATCATCCCTCAAGTGTATGGCATTACAATGCTCAATGGGATTAGCTTCGGGTTGACCCGGGAACGTACCCTTAGGTCTAGTGTATGTGCTGGCTTGTTGGGCAATTTGTGTTTCTAGCATCTTGTTGTGGATTGCTAAGTTGTCTACCTTATACGCTAGCTCTTTGATTGCCTCGTTCACTGTCCTGCCTTGTTGTCTAAACTCCTCATTTTGTTTTGTCTGAGTTTCGACAAAACTTTCCAATAAAGACTCGAGTTTAGACTGCTGTACTTGAGGATACCCCGGAGCGGGTTTCCTATTACCTTGGCCCTCTTGGAACTCATGGTTGAGCGTGTTGCTGTAGTTGCCGTAGGAGAGGTAAGGGTTGTTCTTCCTTTGGCTGTAGGGATTTGGGGGAGCATAGTTGGGCAGCTTCGGGTTCGTGTCGTAGAAGTTGTGACAAGAGTTCACTTGCTCACCCGAAGCGCCAGATCCATGAGCGATACCACGAGGGCATTCCATCATGTCATGTCCCTGCATTCCACAAATCTCACAAATAGTGTTAGTAGCACCTATTGCACTCACATTAGCTCTTTCAATCTTATCTAATCGTTTATTTAGTGAGTCAAATTTAGACATAATCAGATCAATGCTACTTACTTCAAACTTACCCCCCGAAATCTTGTTCGGGTTATTACCTCTTTCGGATCCCCATTGGTGGTAGTTGGTGGCGACATTCTCGATGATGTGGAATGCCTCAGTGAGAGGCCTATTCATAAATGCTCCACCCGCTGCAGAATCTAGTGACACCTTCGAAGAGTAATCCAATCCGTTATAGAAGGTGTGCACTATTAACCACCCCTCGAGTCCGTGATGTGGGCACGACTCCAGCAGTCCCTTGTAGCGATCCCAAGCTTCCGATAATGATTCTCCGTCTTTCTGGAAGAAGCCAGTGATCTGGGTTCTTATGTAGGCCGTCTTGGATGGAGGGAAGAATTTCTCCAAGAACGCCTGCTCCAGTTGGTCCCAAGTGTACAAAGTGTTAGCGGGAATTTGGTTTAGCCAGGCCTTCGCCTTTCCAGTGAGAGATGAGGGGAACAGTCTCAAACGCACAACATCGACCGAGGCTCCATTAATCCTGATTGCATCGGTGAACTCCAAGAATGTTTCTATATGGTCAGTAGGGTCCTCCGAAGGCAATCCTCCGAATTGATGCTGCCTAATCATGTTGATTAGCATGGGCGGTATAGTGTAGTTCTCCGCCTCGATCTCTGGCCTAGCAATCCCAGTTCGCAAGCCTCTAGCATTTGGGGCTGCGTAGTCCTTCAAAGGCTTTGTATCTGGTTGATTCGCCATGAGTGGAATGGGAATCGACCTTTCTCCCTCTCTTTATAGTCTTCTACGTCTGTGGAAGGTCCTCTCGATCTCCGGATCAACTTCACCAAGGCTCCCAAGACTTAGGGATCTTTGCATATAACACACAGAGAGATGGATACAATAGAAGGAAAAGAAATTTTTGAATTTTTCTTTTGAAATTTTTTTTTTGAAATTAAAAATAAAATAAAAAGAAAATGTCTAGAAAAGTCAATTTCAAAATCAATTGAAATTCGAAAAGGCACAGTCCCCGGCAACGGCGCCAAAAACTTGATATGTGTCGTGCGACGCGCGTGTGTTGCGTGCCGCGCTTGCGATTCCGGCAAGTGTACCGGATTGCCGTCAAGTAATAAAAGATATCGAACCCACAGAGACTGTGTTCTCGAATCGCAATCGGTTTTCGAATCGATTAGATCTGGACAGTTTTAAAGGGTATCTTTATTTTTCAAAAGGGGGTTTTGAATTTGAATTTGAATTTAAAAGATAAACAAACAGAAAACAATTGTTTATGGGGTTTTAGATTTAAATGGATTCCTAGGGATTTGGGTTACCTTTGAGGCTGTTTATGTTACTAATCTGATTTACCTTTGTTGATTAACGAAATTGCCTTGAAGGCGACTTTATCCTCTAATAGCTTAAGCTCCCTCTCGGGTTACAAAAGCCGTGCCCAATTGACCCGACCCCTACTCTCGTGGTAGTCGATCCCAGATTGAACCCTTTGCGCTTCGTGACAACTCGTTGCTCCTCGAGGGACGGCTTCTAACTCTCGTGATTTCAGTCCCAAGTCTGACTTCTATAGGTCCGACACCTAAGTTCACCGCTAGGTTCCTCCTTAGAATGTCTCAGTCATGCAAATAACCTAAGTTCACCGCTAGGTTCCTCCTTAGAATATCCACGTCTCGCTGATAAGCGGCCGCCGAACTTTACGAGTGAAACACACTAGAAATCCTAAGTTCACCGCTAGGTTCCTCCTTAGAACGTCTACGTCACGCAAATAAGCGGTCGCCGATTTTACGATTGATTAAAACGCTAGAAATCATATCTAAAGCAATAACGAAATCAACAACGATTTTACATCAAATCAACAACATTTACAAAACTCGGGCAGAGCCCCAATCCCTAGAAACAAACTACTACTCCAGTCTTGCCATGGAGATGTCAAGCTGGGTTGACAACATAATGAAAAATACAAAAATCAGAGAAGAGAGGAGGAGAGGAGAAGATGATCCTAAAATGTAGCCAAAAGGTGTCCTAGATGATGTGTTTCAGATCTGGATGCTTTATGCCTCTGCCTGGTCCTTATTTATAGATGTAGGAAGTTAGAGTCCCAATCTAACTCAAATTTTGATCCAATTCGGTTTCTTCAGGTCCAAGTAATGCGCGTCACGACCGTGATGGCCATCACGGGCAGGCCGTGACGGTCTCTGTTTCTGGAAGTTCTGGAAATTTTCAGTCTCTCGCGTGGCGAGCTACCCTTCGCGTCGCGAGCCTCCATTTCATGGCCGTGATCTCCATCACGGCTAGGCCGTGATGGGCTCTGACTTGTGGGGGTTTTGGGTCACGGCCGTGATGGCTATCACGACCAGGCCGTGACAGACTCTCACTTCAGTCTTTGTTCCTTTTCAGTTTTGCTCGATCATGGCCGTGATGGGCATCACGGCTAGGCCGTGATGGGCTCTGTTTGGCTCACTTTCTGCACTTTTAAAGCTCCATCTTCATCCAAACTTCATCATGGTTGATCTTGAGCATTCTACCCTTGATTTCTGCAAAACAACACACGAAAACCGCCTTACCCATTCCAAAGGAAAATTAACCTAAAATCTAATAAAATATGCCTAAACTACATGAAAATGCATACAAAATGATAGACAAAGATGATGTGAAATCACACTCATCAGTATGTCATTTTCATTTTTGAGGTTTTGTTTCTCAGTGCAGACCCTATCATATTCTTTAAACAGTTTAGAAAACTTCTTTTTGAGACTCTTATATTCTCCTGATAGTATAGAAGACTCTTGCAACAATTCATCAAAAACATTTTGAAGAGTGGACGGGTCAGAGTCCATTACCTCAACATCAGTGTATTCACTTTCTGATGCAGTGTCTGCCATGAGACATGTATTTGCCTCTTCCTCAGCTTCATCTTCTTCATCTGAAGAAGACGGATCAAGATCCTCCCATGTAGCCATTAAGCCTTTCTTCTTTTTGAAGAATTTCTTTTTGTCATTTAGCTCATGGCAGTCAGCTTTGAAATGATCAAGTTTCTTGCATTCAAAGCACAAGGGTGGACCTTTTTCCTTGGAGATAAAGAATAATTCATCCTCATCTGATTCTTCATTATCATAAGAAGATTCAGACTCATTAGATGACTCAATAGCTTTGAGAACTTTTGATGAACTTGCTCTCTTTACCTTTAGGGCAATAGATTATCCTTTTCTGGAATTTTCTTCTTCATTAAGTTCAAGTTCATGCACCTTGAGAGATCCAAGAAGCTCTTCCACAGAGAGTGTATTCAAGTTTTTGGCTTCCTGAATAGCAGTTACTTTGGGTCTCCATTGCTTGGATAGACTTCTCAGAATTTTTCTGACATGATCTCTATTTTCATAAATTTTTCCAAGTGATCTGAGACTGTTGGTGATGGTTTTGAATCTTCCAAACATTTGGTCTATTGTTTCATGTTCACCCATCTTGAACATCTCATACTGATGAACCAACATGCTGATCTTGGATTCCTTAATTTGTGAGGAACCCTCATGAGTTAGGGCAAGAGTATCCCAGATTTCTTTAGTAGTATTGCAACTGTGAACTTTTTCATGTTCAGATCTGGTGATGGCACACATCAAATAATGCTTAGCTTTAAGATTGATTTGATGCTTTGCCTTTTGATCTACTGTCCACTTTGCTTTAGCAACAACAACTCCATTTTCATTTCTGGGTTTGGTATAACCAGTTTCTACGAGCTCTCAGATGTCTAGACTTTGTGCATCCAAAAAGGCTATCATCCTCTTCTTCCAGTAGTCATAATCAGAAACATCAAAGAGGGGAGGTTTGTTGATAGCTTGTCCTTCTGCATCCATGGTTGTTGGATCGTATTCCCTCAGCACTTGTTAGATGCTCAACCCTTTCAAGGCTGAGCTCTGATACCAACTGAAGTTGACACAGGCAAACACAAGAAGGGGGGTTGAATTGTGTTTGTTAATAATTTTTGAAAACAACCTTTAAAAAAGTTTTTACACTCAAGGAGATTAGAAACAGAAGCAAGCACAAAGACAAAGATATATATTTTTTAAAAGACTTTAACAAAAGTAATATCAAAACCCCACAGTTAGTATAAGCAAATAAAAAATAAAACTGAAGAGTTTAGGGATAGAAGATTCACGCAAGAGATTTTATCCTGGTTCACTCTCTTCCAACCAAGAGCTACGTCTAGTCCCTTTGACTTGAAGGGTTTATCCACTATTTCTCCAAATAGATTACAACCAAATATTCAACACCTTTCTAGGCTACAAGTATTTCTTTCTTATCATGCCTCTTCAGGCTCTAGCTCTAACAGAGAGATATAATGTTTGATCTTCTTAACTCACTATGTATGAGAATATGACAGCTTAAGACCAGTTCAATATTACAACAATATTCAAACTAATGAAAACAGACTCCTGCTCTTGAAAGAATATTAGAATGAGTGATTATCGATTGGCAAAAGTTGTTCTTCAGAACTTGAGGACTTCTATTTATAGTGACATTCTTCTTTACTTGTATTTATTCAACGGTTACTTTGAATAATCCCGTTTAGAGATAACATTTAATGCATGATATCTGTTGTGACTAATAGCTTGATTGTGGCAATATCGAATAGTACTCTTGGTTATTGAGGTAGCATGAAATTGGAGGTTCACTCCCCTGAGTATTGCAACTTGAGCACTTGTTGTTCCTCCTCTGTGTATAATCCAACTTTTTCAGCCATAAAGTTGTCATCGTACAGATCGTTTTGCAGTGACTTATTGTACAATTCTGCTTTTTGCATTTCTTGATGGTACTATGTTTCTTTTACAACAAGGTGAAACATTAAAGCAGATAAAACAAATATGAAGAACAAATATTCTATTGAAATAAATATCAATCATTTGAAATAAATTTAAGAGATTCGTATTTCATTTATTTCATTCTAAGATGGAGCTTGTCTAAAAAGAAATTCCCTCTACTTAGTTATATGAGAAACTAAGTATGTTCAATATTTTACTTTACTCATCTGATGACGTGGCATATCCTCTTGTCTATCAAGTCTTCGGACTTGCTATTCCTTAATGAGTTATAAAGATCTCCGTTTGGTGATGTGGCGGTGATCAGCCTGTGGCTCATCTAGTTTTATGACTAGTATGACCGTGGTTTTGTGTTAATTGTATCTCATTTTCGCCCAAATTAGACTTGATTGTCTTCAAGCAACATTTTGAGTCTGTAAAGTATTTTTAGGTTAATTTAGTTGATTTGGAGTCGGATAAAGCACTTACTGCTACCTCTTGTTTTCAGGTTAATAAAGAGAAGCAATTCTGGAGTTATTTGCCCCGCGAGAGGCTACTCGCCTCACGAGCCTGAAGCCTCACTGTGCCAGAAATGTCATCCTCTCTGTCTCGCCCCGCGAATCACTGTCTCACCCCGCGAGAAATCCAAACCCTGATGGACAGAGACCATCACGGCCTAGTCGTGATGAAGGTCACGGCTGTGACAGATTGGAATTTGAAGTCTCGCCTCACGAATCATGTCTCGCCTCGCGAGCGAGCGCAACCCAGAATCTATATTTATATCTGTTTTAGGGCAGAACTGATCATCTCTTTTTTCATCTTCTTTTCCTCTTAGGTTTAGACGGCTGCGAATCAGTTTTTATTATAATTGTAATGGAGAACTAACTCCCTTGGGCTGATCTGCTGTAATCGGTTTGCATTGCCATTTGAGGTTCTGTAATTCCTATTTGAATTGCTATTCCCTTTCAATATTGTTATGTTTGTTCTGTTTGCTTAATTCATAATTGTATAGGATTAGTATTGATTTATTTCGATGATTGCGTGTTCTTATACTTAATCGCGTTTGCTTAATTCACGTGCGTTCAGTCGTGTTTGCTTAATTCACGAGGGCTTCACCCCATTTGCTTAATTCGGGAATAGGAACATACATCGCGTAGTGCCAATTTCGCTTGTTAATTGTTGCTACAATCGAAAATAGATTAGAATCTGCTTGGGGCTTGGATTTATATGAACCGATAATAGTGGGAAACCGAGAGCAGTAGATTAGTCGTTTCAATTATTGACAATCACATATTTGCATTATTTTCTTAACTATTTTCTTTATTTAATTTCAAATCCAAACCCCCCCCAAATCTGACTTTTTCTGTTAACAACAACCCAAGAGTCCTTGTGAGACGATACTCGAGTTGTCGCACCCTAACTACATATTTTTACAAACCGCTCTTCTTTTTGACGCTTGCGCGACAGCGTGTCAAAATTGGCACCGTTGCCGGGGACTCTTGTTGTTATTGACAGAAAATAAATTTTTTTAAAAAAAATCTGCTGAATTAGTTATGGCTGTTTTGTCTGGTTACAAATCCTAGTACCTTCCTATGGATAATTATATGCAAAACTATATGCCTAACATTGATTATGAGTCGTCATGCATATATTATCCTGACTTTTCTTGTTTAATACACTAGTTGCCAAGGTTTAGTGGTCTTGCAGGCGAGAATCTGTAGATGCATCTAAAAGAATTCCAGGTTGTTTGCTCTACACTTTGGAGACCTGAAGGAATGACGGAAGACCACATCAAGATGAGAGCCTTCCCATTCTCACTTCAAGGTGCTGCGAAGGATTGGCTGTACTATCTTGCGCCAAATTCCGTTTCAACGTGGATTGATTTGAAGAAAGTCTTCCTAGAGAGATACTTTCCTGCCTTCAGAGCTGCATCAATCAGAAAAGAGATATTGGATATTAGACAAGTCAATGAATCACCTCAACAACAACTGATGTTGCCGCTGACACCACCACAGAACCCTCCCCAAGTGACCACCTCTGCACCTTCTGGACCCTCACTAGAGGACCTGATCAAGCAAATGGCTGACAACAATCTCCAGTTTCAGCAGCAAGCAAATGCTAGTATTTATGCTTTGCACACATAGATTGGACAGTTTCAGCAGCGAACGGATGCTAGCATTCATGACTTACCGACACAGATTGGACAACTTGCCACTTTGATGAATGCCATGCAGCAAGCTCAAGGATCAGAACCTTCGACTATGGAAATTGAGAGGAAGAGATGTATGGAGGACATCTACTTCACCATGCTCGAGGATGATGAAGAACCTTTGGAATTAGATGATTCAATTAATTCATATGCATGTGTTGAATGTGATGGGATAGATGAACTGTGTGTTGAATTTCCAGACATTCAAGCCTTTTCTGATTCAGTTTGTTGTACTATATGTACTGACTGTACTAACACTAACCCTTGTGTGGTGTGTGCTGAGATTTCTGCATGTATAGCAGGTGATGGATTTGTCAGCGCGGTGAATGAAGATCGTGCAGAAGTTGAAGCAGCACCGGAGACCCTCTTTACCTGTTTGTCACCTCCCACTGTGGAACAACCGGCGATGGAATTCAACCCTCTGCCTAAGAGACTGGATTTTGCACCCTTGGATATGAAAACATTATGGCCAGTCCAAGAGGTTGAACCCCATTTTTATTGGGAGGACTTTGTTGACAAGGTTGACAAGGAGGTCATCTTTTACCCAAGAGGGAGTGAGAAGTCCGCCGCACTTGGCGAGGTCACCATAATTGTCAAGTGCCCACTCCCATACTTATTCTTCATGCCATGGGATCCGGGAGGATCATATCGCACTTTGAGCATTCCGTGGCCCTTGTATCACAGACAGTGGGATCCTGGTGGAACCGCCTCCATGAGTTTTCTCTAACCCTTTCTCCTTTTTAATTATCCTTGCTTTGTTTTTGCCTTGTTTTCTTTTAGCTCTTGAATAATTTGAGAAGATCAAGAGTTTGTGTGGTGAGTCTTGTGTCGGCAAGCTTGATTGGGTTTTGTTGAATTTGCATAGATGATTGCATGATATTTGTTGACCATTGATGATTTTCCCCTAGGTTTTGAAATTGAAAATTGATCCCCATATGAAAAATTGAAAATTGAACTTTGAGATATTTCATCGTGATTGCATGATTTATGATAAGTTTGGGGTGAAGGGGTGCACACACTAGGGATTGTATCTCGGTCAAACAATTTGCGAAAAATGTCCAGGTGAGGATTTGAGCCTCCAATATGTTTTTAACTGTGTGAATCACTTTTGAGCTGCACTTTCCCGAATTTACTTGAATCTCTTCTTGGTTTGCATGTCTATGTGTTTGCATTAAATGATTTAGGCAATTTTCTTTGAATTAGCTACTTGGCCTAAATTGAACCAGTCCCTAATGCATGTTCCCTAGTTAGCCCCTTTGAGCCTAATTAGCCTATTGTTTCGTGATGACCCTATGTTATAAGCCTAAATCTGAAAAACCGTGTTAACCCAATCTTAGGATTAGGAGAGCATGGAAGCTTAGCAAGACAGGGGTTGAAAGAAACTAAGTTTGGGGTGGCTACAAGGATATGATGTGTTGTTTGGGATTGAGAAAAAGAAAAATATAGGTTGGAGCCAAGGGCAAAAAAAAAAGAGAGAGAGAGAGAAAGAGAGAAAAGTACAAAAATGTCAAAAAAAGGATATTAGAAGAAAAAGGCTGTAGTCACCCAAAGCAAAAAAAAAAAAAGAAAAAAATTAGAGAAAGGAACTTGAGTGGAAATTCGGTGTGTTGAATTGTTCATGCTCTCTTAATTCCTAGGGACTTAAGCCTAGTACCTTTGAATATCCTACCCTTAGCCAGGCCCCATTACAACCTTTAAAGACCTTTTGATGCTGCATGGATGTTTTCGTGGGAACCTTGATTGAGATGAAAATCAAATTCATGGGAAGTGCTCTTAAATGTGAAACTGAGTGAAATGTTGATTGCCTAGACAAATTGAGCGAATGAGTGAAACACTAAATGCCCTTGTGAGGAAGGCGATTGTTTGAATTTGGTGATCTCCCTTTTGTGTGTAACTTGGATTCCCAACTTAGATTATTGATTGCATGAATGATGGAATTCTCATTGGTTTAAAGTAAATGAACATGGGGGTTACATTGTTTTAAAGGGGGAAAACATTGAAGAAAAACTGTTTTGTTTTGTTTGCTTGAAATTTGTGCAAAATTTGATCGAATCTTTTGAGCTTGCCAAGTTTGAGTCCTTTTTGAGTTTTAGTTTGCTTGGGGACAAGCAAAGTTTAAGTTTGGGGTATTTTGATCAGCCTCTGACTCATCTAGTTTTATGACTAGTATGACCGTGGTTTTGTGTTAATTGTATCTCATTTTCGCCCAAATTAGACTTGATTGTCTTCAAGCAACATTTTGAGTCTATAAAGTATTTTTAGGTTAATTTAGTTGATTTGGAGTCGAATAAAGCACTTACTGCTACCTCTTGTTTTCAGGTTAATAAAGAGAAGCAATTCTGGAGTTATTCGCCCCGCGAGAGGCTACTCGCCTCGCGAGCCTGAAGCCTCACTGTGCCAGAAATGTCATCCTCTCTGTCTCGCCCCGCGAATCACTGTCTCGTCCCGCGAGAAATCCAAACCCTGAAGGACAGAGACCATCACGGTCTAGCCGTGATGAAGGTCACGGCTGTGACATATTGGAATTTGAAGTCTCGCCTCGCGAATCATGTCTCGCCTCGCGAGCGAGCGCATCCCAGAATCTGTATTTATATATGTTTTAGGGCAGAACCGATCATCTCTTTTTTCATCTTCTTTTCCTATTAGGTTTAGACGGCTGCGAATCAGTTTTTGTTATAATTGTAATGGAGAACTAACTCCCTTGGGCTGATCTGTTGTAATCGGTTTGCATTGCCATTTGAGGTTCTGTAATTCCTATTTGAATTGCTATTCCCTTTCAATATTGTTCTGTATGTTTTGTATGTTCTGTTTGCTTAATTCAGAATTGTATAGGATTAGTATTGATTTATTTCGATGATTGCGTGTTCCTATACTTAATCGCGTTTGCTTAATTCGCGTGTGTTCAATCGTGTTTGCTTAATTCACGAGGGCTTCACCCCGTTTGCTTAATTCGGGAATAGGAAGATACATCGCGTAGTGCTAATTTCGCTTGTTAATTGTTGCTACAATCGAAAAGAGATTAGAATCTGCTTAGGGCTTGGATTTATATGAACCGATGATAGTGGGAAACCGAGAGCAGTAGATTAGTCATTTCAATTATTGACAATCACCTATTTGCATTATTTTCTTAACTGTTTTCAATTATTGAGAAATCCAAACCCTGAAGGACAGAGACCATCACGGTCAAGCCGTGATGAAGGTCACGGCTGTGACAGATTGGAATTTGAAGTCTCGCCTCGCGAATCATGTCTCGCCTCGCGAGCGAGCGCATCCCAGAATCTGTATTTATATATGTTTTAGGGCAGAACCGATCATCTCTTTTTTCATCTTCTTTTCCTATTAGGTTTAGACGGCTGCGAATCAGTTTTTGTTATAATTGTAATGGAGAACTAACTCCCTTGGGCTGATCTGTTGTAATCGGTTTGCATTGCCATTTGAGGTTCTGTAATTCCTATTTGAATTGCTATTCCCTTTCAATATTGTTCTGTATGTTTTGTATGTTCTGTTTGCTTAATTCAGAATTGTATAGGATTAGTATTGATTTATTTCGATGATTGCGTGTTCCTATACTTAATCGCGTTTGCTTAATTCGCGTGTGTTCAATCGTGTTTGCTTAATTCACGAGGGCTTCACCCCGTTTGCTTAATTCGGGAATAGGAAGATACATCGCGTAGTGCTAATTTCGCTTGTTAATTGTTGCTACAATCGAAAAGAGATTAGAATCTGCTTAGGGCTTGGATTTATATGAACCGATGATAGTGGGAAACCGAGAGCAGTAGATTAGTCATTTCAATTATTGACAATCACCTATTTGCATTATTTTCTTAACTGTTTTCTTTATTCAATTTCAAATCCCCCCCCCCCCCCCCCCCCAAAAAAAAATCTGACTTTTTCTGTTAACAACAACCCAAGAGTCCTTGTGAGACGATACTCGAGTTGTCGCACCCTAACTACATATTTTTACAAACCTCTCTTCTTTTTGACGCGTGCGCGACAACGTGTCAGGCAGTTAGAGCTCGTCTACTAGATTACTTTATTTTTCAGTTCATTTACTTCAACTAATTACTTCCGTCTGCTTACGTGGCAAGATGAACACGCTTATTTATCAAGTCTTTGGACTTGTTGTACCTAACAAGTTATTTGGGTATTCATCTGGCAAATATTTAGAGCTTCGTCTTCTTAAGTAAACCAGTTTAAAGAAGTAACTTTACCAAAATTTTTGAGCAACCCGTCTACAAGGGTGGACACGTATTTTTCAATGAAAACTTATCACAAGTTTGTTTTACTTTTATTAAAGAATTCCTGCATAACTGAAAGCACATGTTAGATCTCAACTAACACTTTGCCAAGCAAATTTAATCATTTTGTTAGCATCAAAACTTAGAGATTATTAAATTCAAAACCACTTTAATTCCAACACGTGTGTCATCACTTCATCAACGACTATTAATTGTCTCTCACCATGAGAGACATGAGAAGATCTCTCATCCTAACCCAAGCCCCATAACTAATCACTCCACTCCACCCCTCGTTAGTGGATGACTGTGTAAAGTAAATATGTTTTACACTGACCAACAATTAATCTCAATTTTAATTAAAGAAAACAAGCTTACCACTCTCTCTACTATTTGTTTGAAATTTGTACACTAGTGGAGACATCTCGTCTTCTTCCTCCACGCGACATCATCGTCGTTGTCCCGAGTCCACGACTGTGCTGCCTCTGCCTTCTCTGTCCTCTTCCACCGTCGTCTCTACCTCTGTGTGATACCGTCGTCGTCGTCGTCCCGAGGCCGCCACAGTGCTGCGACTGTGTTTGCCTTCTCAGTTCTGCCTTCTGGAAATATATAATTTATTTAATTTTAATTTTTTTTCTTTACTATTTTTCGAATTTTTTTTGTTTGTTTGTACAATTCGAAATTAAATTTAAAATAAATAAAAAAGGGTAATCCACCAGATCCGCGGTTACTGATCTGCGTTGTTACGTGGCAGCAGCCCTAGTCCCCCTTGGGTCTCCACTCCACGCCCCCACACCCTTGTTTCACTTGTCATTTTTCTCGATTATTCTCTTCTTATTACTACCTGCATTTCTATTCCTCCACCTTTCTCAATCTCTCTCTCTCTCTCTCACACACACCCACCATCATGTCTTCTTCGCTCCTCAGATCTACCAGAACCAAGCTCTTCTCCTCTTCTTCTTCTGCTCTTTCTAGAACCTTCTCTTCCCTCCCCCGCTCTCTTCCTCAGATCGAACCCCTTCCTCCTTCCATCCACCACAATAACACCGCTACTATCCCTCAAGGTAGTTTCTTCACCCTCTCTACTCTTTCATTTCATTTACATATAACGATTAGGTTATCGATATTAAGCCCAAGAGAATAAATTGCAATCAAATTTTACTTTTTCCACATCCATTTCCTGACTTCTATTAGCGTTCGTGCTTGTGATTCGCTTTTATAAATCGAGGATTCGCATATTTCATTCTTCTCTGAACGAATCGTGTGTTATTTTTCTCTATTAGCTTAATTAATTGTGCCGTCAAAATTTCTAATAGCTGGTGCTGGATTTTATGATCTTATTGATGATTTAATTTGACGCCTAATGTCATTTCAGCAAATGAAAATTCTCCCAACGGAGACTTGGCCGGCGAGTTTGGAAAGCTCAACAGTCTCCCTTCGCTTAACAATCCGATCGCCAAGCTTGGAAGTGATTCTAATAATAAGATCGATAATCTTCTGGTATGCACTTTTCTCATCACTTGCATGTGCTTTTCTTCTTTACATATGAAGTCACTGGATTCTTAATTGCTTCTATAATGTTACACCTTTTTTTGTTACGTACAGTAAAGAGAAAGTTTTGAATCTTGTGTCTATCTCTGAGAGAAGTTATCTTTACTATTGTTACTTTGATATATCTAGTTGTAAGTTGTAACCATTTTTGCCCTCTTTACTGCATGCCATAATGTTCTGAGATATAAGACTGACAGAAGATACATTTAGACAATTTAGCAATAGGTAGAGCTGGCATTATGGGCTAAACTCTAAATCCCCCCAGCACACCCCATTTAACCCCCTACAAGACCCACTAAATTTAGAGCCCCTCCTGAGTGGGTTATTTTCAGCCTCGATCCATATATTTAAATTTTTTGAGGGGTTAGGGCTGGGGCTTTTGTGGGGTCAACTCACTATCTTTACTTTTTTCTGATCAAAATATAATTCCAAACACTAACCCTAATTCCCAATTCAATTTTATAAATCTTTACATCCTCGTCCATTGTACGTAGCTTGTCGCTATTCCCAGACACTGTGAGCCCAAATTTTGTGGTCGTAGTGCTTGTGCTAGGTTCCAGAAGTCCTACTGTTAATTTTATCTATTTCTTTCACTTTAATCTTATGCTACACTTTGACACTTGAGATGCTTTGATTCATTCCCTTTTGATTATGCTTTAGACTTTGAAATACAAGTATAAGGTGATGTGTTAGTTAATTTATTTTGGTAATTTAGTAATGTTTGTTTAAGGTTTTATTGGAATTAGTTTCTGTTATATAATTGCTGGATTCAGCAAATTGTGTAAGATTTACATATACAATGGATTGTGGTTCTTATTTGCGAATCAAGGATGGGGTTAATTAAGGGTTGTGTTGGTGTTGGGACCATATGTGTTGAATGGATTGAGTCTCTTTGGTTAACTATGTTTTAATTTAATCAGCTTTAACTTTAGCTAGATACTAGAAATTGATGAAAGTGTGTTTCTCTGTGTATGTTCTATATTTTTGGGAATTTAAACAGGGTCCTTTGTTCATAGCATTTGTTGAGGAATCAATGATAGAACCTTGTTATTAGAAAATGACCAGTAATGTCTAGACAATAATTCCCTCCACAGAAATTGCCATATAAATATACAGATTTGAATGCAAATGTGATCTTATATTTGTCCCCACTCTTCCGAATAGAATCCTTGTTACTATATAAATGAAGGGTACTTAATTGAGTTTAAACTTTAAACATCAAGTGGAACTTGATGAAGTAAAATGATCATGTTATTGAGAATTTGAGATTTCTACACTATTACTGGATTAAATAATGCAGCATATCAGCTGGTTATTAATTGATTGTTTGCATTGTTGGAGAAGTTTATCACTTATAAGAGAAGTAAATCTGAGTATGAAAATAGATAAATTACACTTGTTGATTTATTAAAGATTATGGCAAATATCTAATTTTTAATTGCCCTTGTTTTTATGACAAATAGTCTGCACCTTAATACAAAAATCATATGCCTTCAGCTGAAAACTTTCAGATTTATTTTGATTTTCAATCTTGTAAGACAAAGGATCAAACATCAGTTTCAGTTCTCTGGAATTGACTTTTGAAAACTTTTCTCTAAACTCTTTCAACGGCATTTGCACAATCCTTCCCTACTCACGGGGTATATATTTGAATTAACAAAATACCTTAGATGCTGACGGTATTTTTATATCTTGTCTTTTTGTAAAATGTTAAATGTATATGTCTACCTCCAACTATGCTGTCTTGGGTGCAAATTCAGGCCAAACTTTCCATCTTTATTTGGAGAATTTCCTTACATATTCAACCATGATTTGTTTGTTATCTTATCCCTCTAAATTATCAGAACATTGTACCTTGGTAGTCGTGTAGATTTAATGTTACAGTTCAGTATTCAACTTATATGCCCCCTTCTCACTTCTTAATCATAATGCTTTATTGCTTTTATGATTGTTGTGGTCTCCTTCTTCAATAATGTTGAAGCTTATTTATCTTGTGTAGTGAGAATCATGCTCATATTTGTGTTGTCTCCTCCTTGTTGACATGGTGGAGGGTATGATCATGGATGTAAATCCTCCAAGGACCATTTTGCTTCAAATACAATTCTGTTTATTCCTGACTTTTCTCTTAATAAAACGAAAAATTAAGGTAGTGCATACCGTTGTGTCAGAATATGGTAGACAATCATTATTAGTGTAGCTCCGTTGAGTTTCTAAATTCTAATCCCCTGGGTTCACTCATGTCAGAGACACCAGGCTTCTGGACAGGACACCAATGTGCTGACTGGAGCTGGATATGGTAATGGATTTTCCCGAGTCTGGGCTGCTAATGGTCCAATGCTATTGGTGAGTTCCTTTATCATAAGTGCATCTGCGATTGAGTTGAGTTTTCTATTTGGCTTTCCAGACGCAGCTGACAATGCTGACATTTTCAACAGGGAGTCAATGCTGTGATGGCTAGAAGTTTAGAGAGAAATGTGGATACTAACACATTGGGATTGACTGGTCATAAACGTTTTATGAGTGATGTCACAGGTACAATCAAGGAGACAAAGGCATATGGTCTTCGACCATTATCTCCTCATCTTCCTGTTTATCAGCCACAGCTATCTTCGACGCTATCAATTTGCAATAGAATCTCTGGAGCCATCCTATCTGCAGTCATTTTGCTTTTTTATATGATATATATGAAAATGGGTTTGGTTAGCCTCAGCTATGACTCTTTCTACCAGTTCTTGTTTTATTCATCAAAACTCAACCTACTCGCCGTGGAGGTTTCTGGCTTAGCCCTGGCCTATCATCTGTATGCTGGAATCCGTCATCTAGTCCACAAGTTGTGATGTCACTGTTACAACTGATACCTGATATGCTTTGATCCTGAGGTAATTTAAGTTTTTCTTTGATTCATGTCTGGTTTCTTTTACGTCCCTAATTAATAGGGCGAACTGTGGTTTGTTAACAGGGCTTCCTTGGGGTTGAGCAATTTATTCAGCTTTTCTAAAGGTTCCTTCCGAGTTCCGAACCTCTTTCTTACCTTTGATTTGTGTATAACATGCCATATTTTCAGGTGAAACTTGCTTACATGGGCCTAGGACGCATACTTCCATATGTCTTCAGCAACTTCATTAAGCAGTGAACCTCATTTTAGATAATGTGAATTTGCTTTTCTGTTATGTTATTATTATCAAGTAATAAAATAAATTTACAATTTGGGCAATAACTTCATATTTAGTACTAGCATAACCATCTAGCTTGCTTATGAAATCTCAGCGATGTTTTTTCAGATTGCATGTAACTGTTGGATTTAATAAATGCATGAGTTTTGGCGACCCTAAATATAAGATGATCTTTTGTGCGTTTTGAAGTAGGTATGAAATTTTCCACACAATAGTAAAAAAATATATATTTGCAAATCATAGTCGTGAAAGTAATTTTTCACGATCGGGAGTTTTTCACCATTTGTCAATTTAAATAATAAACTTAATACTGCGGGAATAACGTTCGTATTATCGTATAAGTTAATTTTCATGGCTGTGAGCATTTTCAAATTTATATTATACTTTCAGGTGTGGTAATTGTTACCCACGATCGTATGGTATCATAAATTCTATGATGTAAATATAGTTGTATTAAAGTGAAAGTAAATCCACACTGGGTTTTTTATAATATTTTTATATTCATAAAATTAATATTGTGCATCAACATGCTCATAACGATCGTGCAAGCTAATCACCACGGGTGCGAAAATTTTCATACATATTATACTTCATTTTGCACACCTAAGGAACTTTGAACCCATTGATTTGATTATAAAATGCTTAATTGAGTCTTGCATTAATATTAGCTTAATTAAGTTTATGCGTATGTTGGTACATGATTGTAGTTTCCTCGTTCGCTATATTCTTACCACGTTTGTTCTGAGTGAAAGTATACCATCACAACTGTTGGTGTTTCCATCATGGTGCTCTCGAAGCGTGCTTCGGGCAAAATCTACAGCATTTGGCTACGAAAACACCCCATATTCCATCACTATCAATTATCAAGAATTCATCTTCTTTGGTCAATGTTATGTTATGAATTAAAGCTCAGGCTCAGCTCTCAACGGTCCATTTCCTTCAAGATGCCAGTCACCTAGAGCACGAGTGACATCTAATTGGTCATTCGGGTAACCATCATCAATGAAACACATATCGATAGGGCAGCATTCTCTGCGTGCCATCAATGTTGTATAGATCACTCCATTTGAGGATTGGCTGCATGGTTTCCATGAAAAATTAATTACTCCCTCCTATCCATGATACAAGTAAACAAATTTTGCAACACACATATTAAGGTGGTTAGTTAATTTCATTTAATTTGATTAAAAAATTAAGTATTTACCTAAATTACCCTTTATGATAATGAAAAGTTGCTTGTATTATTGGGAATAAATCGAGTCATTGGAAAACAAAATTTGCTTATATATTAGATCAAAAGTTTTGGAATTTTTTTGCTTATAATATGGACTGGAGGGAGTAAGTTAAGTAGTACTCCATCCGGTCCTTAATATAAGAAACAAATGAGTATTTTTTTTTTCAAAATATAAAAAACATGCATCAATTTTCACACATATTAAATATTAATTTCCAATATTACCCTCATTTATAAAATGATTTATACTTATGAGATATATCAACTTCCACACAAGTGAGTTTATTTATTAATTAGAAGGGGTATTTTTGAAAATTTATATTAATATTAATTACAATTAACTCATTTCAATGTATTTCCTTAGTCTTTGTGTTTTAAGGTTTTGTTTATTATATTAAGGACCTCATGGAGTACTAATTTTTGATAGAGCGGGTGATAAAAAAATATTTTATCTTAGCTTTTAAATTTGGGTCATGCTAACGTACTTTTCAAATATTAAATACACCAATTTTCAATACAAACTTTTTTTTCTTACTTTATTATTGAGTGTCTTTCAAGTGCCCTACGGGCAATCGTCATCATACCACATACTCCCTCCAATCTTTATTATAAACAAAAAAAAAGTCTTAAACTTTTTGGTCCAATATCTAAGCAAATTTTAGTTACTTCTATCCATTTTAATGACATTATTCAAAAAACACCATTCATTTAATACAAATTTTGTTTTCCAATAACTCTTTTTATTCCCTACAACACAAGTATAATAAATAATATGAAGGATAATTTAGATAACAAACTTAATTTTTTAAATGAGATTAACAATGTTAAATGAGGTTAATTAGCAATCTTAATATGTGTGTTTTATTTAATCTTTGCTTATAATAGAAACCAGAGGGAGTAATATACTTGAGTTCAGGGCATTGGTTAAAAAAATAAAAATAAAAAGTAAAATCTCATTGGAAAACCAAGTTTATCACACTTCATGATATAAAATACACCAAGTTTCAATAAGAAATTTTCTTTTTTTAATCTTTAACAATACCCTTAGGGCTCGTTTGGTGGTCATGATAGGATAGGGGCGGATAGGATAAGGGAGCATGATAGGAGTTGGATAGGATATGAGCAGGATAAGCTGTTATCCTATCCGACGTTTGGTGTTCACCAACTGGATAGCATTATAATTTTAGTATGAATTTTAAAAAATTTGTTTTTGTTCTGAATGTTTTCATATTTTATTAGATTTTAGTTTTTTTTATAATTTTCATTTGTCAAGATTATATAAAATGACAAAATTGTCCTTGTGATAAAATTACATATAATATTTAAAAATTTTAAAATATTGTTTAACTTAAATTAGTTTTTTTTATAATTTTAAATATTCATTTTTTAGTTTTTACTTTACATATAGTTAAATTATTATAATATTTTTATTTATTTTTCAGTTTTTAAAAATAATATAAAGTAACGAAATTAATCTTGTGAGAAGAAATAATAATTTTTAAAATTAATTATTAATATTTTTATTATTTTATGTGTTTATTTTACCTTTTTCGATAACCATATTATAATTTATTAAATTTTAATTATTTTATGTATAATTTTTTATATATATTTTATTATACTTTAAATCACCTTATCCTATCCTGTTGAGTTAACCTTGACTCCCCTCGGGATAGAATTTTTAACTAGATGGGCGAGGATATGATAGGAGACATGATTGATTTATCATATCCTTGTTGGCTCACCAAACAATAGTTTGAGACGAGGATATGATAGCTTATCATATCCTATCTCTTTATCTTGCCACCAAACGAGCCCTTGAGATACTGGTTAACGTGATCTCCTCATTTAAATTGTGGCTTTTATTCAAAACCTTTACGATAATAGAGCCTATTAATTAATGACTAGCACCGTGCCCAATATCAGAATTCTTGATGACTTTATCAATAAAAAGAACTTCGGTATCTCTCACCCTCAATTGGTGACTTTATGGAAGAAACTCCAACGGCCCTCCTTAAATATGATCCTTCATCTCACTTGACAAGAGGTTCGATTACTTTCTTCCCTTGCCTGTGCATTATTATATAGGTTCATGAACAGTTTCTCAAAATAAGTTAAGCAAGCTGGTAAAGTTTAAATTAAGCTTTACCATTATTTTCAGTTTTGGTTTTGGCTTTGGTAGTCATTCTTTTCTTTTCGTTTGATGTTAAAAGGCTCTCGCAATTGCAAATGCATTTCAGATAAGTCCCATACAACACAAATTAATTTGTTTATTTTATTTTTATCTTATTTCTTATCACCTTGCACGTGTGTGTGTATATATTACATGTCTTCTTTTGCATGCATTTGTATTGAATTCTTAATCTTAAAATGTTGAAATATAAAACCCTGCCTTAGTTTCCCTTTATCTGGGTTGGAATTATAGTTTTTAGTAAAAATTACTACAAATGATCTTTATTTGGTTAATTAATTAATTAATTTCAGCACTATCACATGTACAATGAATTTAGATACCTTTTTCAGATAATTTTACATTTTATTCTTTTGAATTATAAAATTCCTGGTTGTCAAATAAGATCACTTGTTTACAAAACATATGTATTTTCGTTTTGGTCTATCAGGTTGAAGTGTATCTCGTTCAAGGTTCAAAATGGCTTCACCCCATTATGGTGTGCGTGAACAGGACCAATACATGCCCATAGCCAACGTGATAAGGATCATGCGACGTATTCTTCCTTCGCATGCAAAGATCTCAGACGATGCAAAAGAAACCGTTCAGGAGTGTGTATCTGAGTACATTAGCTTCATCACCGCCGAAGCCAACGACAGATGCCAACGTGAGCAAAGGAAAACAGTAACCGCAGAGGATGTTTTGTTTGCAATGGGAAAGCTTGGTTTTGATGATTACGTTGGCCCTCTTTCCCTTTACCTTCAACGCTATCGTGAAAGTGAAGGTGAACCAGCTGCTGTGAGAAGAGGTGCCAATTACAATTCTTATTCTTTGCCATCTCCACAACCAACTGTTGCTGCTTTTACTCCTGTTGTTGGAATGTTTGATCCATCTGCAGCAGCAACATCAGGCATCTTCTATAGGGATGATGGGTCTGGTTCTGGTTTGGGGAATAATGTTGATACTTTTGATCCTTTTGCTCACATCAAACGTGATCATATGTGAGTATTGCTGTTGGGAGATTACATGTTCAAGACTTGCATTGAAACACTTGAATGTACTAGCTACTAGGTGTATTGAATAATAACTTACCGTGGTTCTTTTTTATGAATGGTTTATTATTTGCCCATGGAACCGGCCAAGTACAGTTTTTCATGGGTACAATTTTTTTAAACTGTGCTTGTAGGTAAGTTAAGTTAATAGGTATTTATATACACTTAATTAGCTAACATGGGTTGAGATTTTAGTAGACTAATTATGTATTTTTATTTCTTTAGAGAAAATTTGTTCCCGTTTTCTGTGCTTTTGCTTTGTTTATAGGACTTACTTCATTACTTAATTATGGGAATAAATTAAATGGTTGTTAGTTGGTACTACTATATGGTCAACCTTCCACACATCAAAAGTGAAAATATTTATGTTCAAGTCTCGTTCCGGTATCAAAATTAGGCTTGGGTTAAGCTGCCGCACCTATATTTTGTATCATCTATTATGTCATTCATATGGTAAATTTTGGACCAATCAAATTGTCATATGGGTTTGGTCAAAATTTCAAACTTTTTAGTTATATTTCTATGTAGTCAAATATATGAATACATGGTTGGGCTATGGTGTATTACCCACATTTTACACCATCCACTACACCACTCATGATAAATTTTGGGCCAATCAAATTGCCACATATGTTGGTCAAAATTTCAAACTTTCTAATTGTATTATACTATAGTCAAACTATATGAATACAGTATATTGTAGTATAATATATGTGCTTTTTATATTTACAAATTTAACTCATATTAAAATAATGTTTTTTGATTAAAAAAATGATTATATTACAAAATATTATTAACAACAAACATTATTTTATTTCATATTAAAATATTATTTTACAATATAATTCATTTTTTTAATAAAAAACATTATTTTAATATGGGTTAAATTTGCGAATATAAAAAGTACGTATATTATACTACAATATACTGTATTCATATAGTTTACTTCTGATATATCTACAACTAGAAAGTTTGAAATTTTGACCAAACCCATGTGACAATTTGATTGGTTCAAAATTTACCACATATAAATAATGTATTGAATAATATAAAATATGGATGATGCACCTTAGCCCAGCCCTTTTTCATACTTCATCCCAAACAATTCCACATTTCTGGTAAAGAATTGAATCTACTTCATTGATCGTACTCAAACATACTCTCTTACATCAAATTAAACAAAACAAATTATTCAAAAAATAGTAAAGTTAAACAAAACAAAATTGTCATTGTTTACAAAGAGGGACTACTGTGAAAGATTAATCGATCCTCAGGAACGCTTTCTAAAGCTGGCCTCCAAGAATTCATGCCCCCATTATATTCACCAACCTTAGAAATTCTTCCTCCTCTAAACTTCATAACACTTAGTAATTGCTCCAATGAAGTGTGTTGAGCATCATTTCTGCAGCTCATCATCCTTTTCAACTCTTCCCGAGTCATCACCACTCTAATTCTCACAACCCCACTTTTAGAATCACTATGATGATGCCCTCTATCACCTTCATCGTTTTGCATTTTAAACCTTATTACCTTCTTCCTCTTCATGCCTTGTTCCTGCTGCACTGCTTCATACTTGGACAAGGAAGATGGCTTTATCGGCTCAACTTTTGCTTCATGGCTAGGTTGTACTGGGGTTGTTACGAAGCTCTCATGATCTTCTTGTGCTGATATTTTGTTGTTTCTCAAGCAGTTTCCCATGTTAACACATATATGAAGAGACTCTATCGATTCAAAGTGAGTCATAAATTATATATAGTGAGTTGGGAAGAGAGCACATGGATTATCCGGTTGTTGCGCCGGGTATTCGAAATAAAGAAGTGTGGTTTCTCTTCTCTTTCTTAAAATCAACACCACCGCCATCCACTGTGCTTCTTGTTTTTTTAAGAACCCGGGTTCCTTGTTCCTTACTATTAAACACTTTGAAGTGGTCCCCACGTTCTCACGTTATACTTAAAGCAATCCAGCTCCAATGATAAAAATTTTAAGCAACCTTTATACAACCCACACTTTTATAAATTTTTATTTGCACTCAATTTTATTTCAAATTAAAAATTAATTAATTCATTTTAATTAACACATTAAAAGTATATTAAGTAATTAGAAAGTATAATATATTTATTTTATGGTTAAACTAATACTTTGGTCCCTATACATTGATATTAATTCTTGACTTGATCTTTATATATAAAAATTATTAAAATAGTCCCTGTACATACAAAAAGTCTTCATCTGATCCCCATACATTACCCGTTTGGTCTTATATGAGCAAAAAATTACTAAATCAGTTCCTAAAATTTTGTATGGCAGGGACCAAATTGGGACTTTTTGTACGTATAGGGACCATTTTAATAATTTTTTTATGTATAAGGACCAAATCGAGAATTTATGTCACATATAAAAACCAAAATATTACTTTAACCTTATTTTAATTATCAACGTAAAAATAATTTTCTCATACCCACAAATAAAAAAAATGGACATAAAAACGACCCGATTATTGTAGAGGTAAAAAAAACTTGGGCATTACAAATAATAAAAAAAAATTGGGCATTTGTTCAAAATAGAAAATATGGGCATAAATCGGTCAATTTTTAGCTGGCCAACAAGCAAAAAACCATTTTTTTTCTCTTCTCAGGAAGCTTCCCTCTCTCGTTCTCTTTCCCCTTTATCCTTTCTTGTTCCCTGTCAGTTTTCTCACAAATCCCTAATCACCATTACTCTCCCCTAGGGGTGGAAATTGGCCAGTCGCCCGACAAGGACCTATGGCCTGGTCCTGCAAAAGCTGGCTGCCGGACAGCGCGTTTAATAAAAAGATCATATTTAGGCTTTATAAAAAACCTCTTTAGTTAAATAAGTAGGACTTTAGGCTTATGAAAAAGCCTTTTAGGCCTGGTAGGCCAGCCTACTTAAAATTAATATTATTTTAAATTAAATATATAATATATAATGCAATATTAATTTTATTAAAAAAATTAAATATTTAAATATATTATTTCTAATCCTAGCCATTTAAAACTCCAATATTATTCTGGAGTGTTAAAAAGAAACCCTATTCAGTATTCACGTTTCAAAGAAATAAACCCCCTCCCTCTTCATCTCCCCTCCATTGTGCCGCCGTCCTCAGTTACAACTTACAAGTTTTGCGTTTTTTTCCCTCTCCCTGCTTCCTTGTCAGTCGTCATTACCATTTTTAGTTCCTTCCATCTGCGAGTCTGAGCATCTCGTCTTTGTTTCGGTCCTAGGCAGCGTCTCTTCGGTGCCTCGTGGTGGTTCGTGACGGAGCCTCGCGACGGATCCAGTTCAAACGGAACTGTGGCTCTCGGTGGTTACATCTCGCGACGACGGGCTGACTTGAGGTGGCGTGGGCGGCTCTGGGAGGTGATAGCAGTAACGCCATCTGGCGAGGGGAGAGCTGGACACGGCGGCGCTCACGGCGGTGTCAGTTCTACCTGGATCATCTCAGATCTATTTACTACTGGGTCATCTCAGATCTGGTGTTGTAATAGCATTGGTACTATTGGGTCATCTCAGATCTATTTACTACTGTGGCTCTCACTTCTCAGATCTCAGATCATTTTTTTTTTGGTGATGTGTTTGTTACTATTATGTGATTTTAGTGTTTGGTATTTTATGGCCTGAGGCTTATTTGGTTTTTTTTTTTATTAATTTGAATTTTGAGACCTACTTTAATTTTTTCTTTACAAATATTAGTAGTTTATATGTGCTTAATTTTTTTGCTGGTTGGTATTAGGTGTTGGCCTATTGGCCTGTTTAGTCAATGGCCTATTTATTGGTAGGAGTTTAGGTTCAGCTTATTTAGTAGTATGTTAATGTGAAACAGGCCATTAAGCAGGCTTTCAGGCTAGGCCAGACTTTTAAAAAGGCCAGGCCAGGCCTTAAAATTAGCCTATGTCAGATAATAGGCCGGGCTTAGGCTTTATATTTTTGAAACAGGCCAGGCCTATTTAGCTAAAGCCTGGCCTGGCCTGACCTATTTCCACCCCTACTCTCCCCTTTCTCAATGCATCTGGCTGATTCGGTCCATCTTGGTCCTCCCTCCACTCTCCCTTTCTCCATGCCTCTTAACCACAAAAGTGATGTAATATCCTAAAAATTCAAATATCATTACTTTAATAAAAAATAGGATAGTATAAGAGTTTATTATAATTATTATTTTTTATAATAAAAATCCAGTGGGTTCCATAATAATGTAAAATTGATTTTAAAAAATAAAATAAAAATAAGGATAAGAACCTACCCTGGACTAAATTATTGCGGCAATAATAATAGGAAACATAAGCATATCAAGGCCCATGCTGTGTTACCCTTTATAAATAGATAGTTTGAGTGTTTTAAACCCAATTTCGTATAATATGACTAGATATCTAACTTCAGACGGATATTTTGTAACCAAAGAGAATTTGTTTGAATTCGAGATCTGCATAAGAAATATAGCCCTGTCTCTTATCTTTCCATAGACACCAAATTCGTCAAAATTGGATTCTTGTAGCTCAAGTTATGACCAAATTCGTACACCCTATTCATGTTCCAGCGCCAGAACCGTTTTTTTAAATTCTATCCATGTTTTGACTATCTAAACGTCGGTTTCAGATTTTGTGGTCTTCATAACAGTTGTAGACAATTCTTTTATCTTTCCAACGATATAAAATGTATAATTTTTGAATGTCTATAACTCAAGATATGTGCGAAATACAGCACAATATGCAGAGTAAGCGAGCTTAGCGCGTTTTTACACGTTTTGGGCTATTGGGGGCTCTATAAATAGAATCTTAACACTCTTAGGGTACGTTTTTGAACCCTAATTAAACCTAGAAACTCAGAAACGGCTAAGAAGAGAAGAAATTCAAGGATTAAGAAGAGATAGTTGTGGAAGAGGGAGTCTAGGAAGAGGAAGATGATGATAACTCTTGGCAAACGTTAGGATTCGCAGTAGGGAAACGCTTAGAGCTATTTGGAGGTCTTCAAGAGGTGAGTAACAATACTTTTTATGAACCCTCCATGGTATATATGATTGTTTTTGTTGATAAGGGATTACCATGTGGTTTTGGGAGTCTTTAATTGACTTGATGCATATTGTTAGTAGCCTAAATTCTAAAATTGGGATTTTGTTTAAAAGGGGAATTAATTGATCAATTGATGTTGTAACGTGCTTACTCATGTATGATGTGTTGTGATATTCATGATTGTTTGTTGTTGGTGGAAGTTTATATGTTTAAAATTGAGGGAAATAGTTTGTTACATGCATGAGACATGACATATTTGAGCTATAATATGTTGTATGATGTTTGCCGCAATACCACCTATGATAGGGGTATCGAAAAGTAATACCAACGTATAATGGGGTATCGAAAGTAACATCCCCATATAATTGGGATGTCGAAAAAGAGCAATACCACCTAAAAAGGGGTATCGAAAGTAACACCGCCACACGTTGGGGTGTCGAAAAGGGAGAAATACCGCCATGTGCACATGGGAGGTATCGAAATAGAAATATCCCCGACAGGAGGGTGACATCGAAACATTCCTTATGAGTAGGGGTGGGCAATGGGATGCCATTGTCATGTGATGTGTGAGATTTATGACATGCTGGGAAGAGACCTGTTTAGTTATGAGACCTTCGAGCCACTTGGATTAATTTAGAATTTACTTGGTATGTGGAATGTGATGCATTGAGATGAGTTGACCTTATGCTATATGCATTTGACTTGATGGAATTTTTGTTGTTATTAAAAGTATTTTTTTATATATTATTTTGGGAAATTAGCGGATACCATGGACAGTTTTTCCGGTTACCGCACCGGCTGAGAATGAAACGATTTTTGAAACATTTTATAAATGTATTGTTGTGCACTGGGATTTTATATCTCAATATAAGTGTTGTTTTCAGAGCCCGAGGACATCGCTATTGAGGATCCAGAGATCTGAAGAGTTATCTTTGATTAGCTAGTTGGTTAGTAATGTAGTATGGTATGGAGTATTATGCGGACGACGTTCTTTGGTTTACATACTATTTTTCTCATATTGTAAGTAGACTCCCGGTTTTGAGGCTTTTAGTTTTTATTCAAATGATTGGATTACTGATATTTTTCAATACTTTGCAAATACTATTATTTTATTTAGTACGAGGTAATTTCATACTTAGTTATTTGAGAAAAATTTTATGACTTGTGTTTTCTAATTAAATGTTTTGAAGGATTTTTATTGAAATTAATTTGGGTTACTAATGTAACGAAGGGCGTTACATTTTTGGTATCAGAGCAGTTCGATTCTAAATCGGACTGTGGCATTGGGACTTTTATAAAACAAAACTTGGGCGCATAGGATGCTTGTTAGAGTTATAAATGCTGCATGCTATTCTTTGGGATATTGGACCTGATCAACCCAGTATTTCATTGGTAGTGAGCAGATTTATGGCGATTAATAGGCGAGGGATGAACGTTGCACTTGCACCAGCTTTGGATTGTATAGCCAGAGTTATGCAAGCGCAGCGGGACTCTCAAGTCAGCGAATGGGAATGGAGGCCAATCACTAATGGAGTGGTGGAAACCTAGGACCATTAGCATGTGTGAATTTCTGAATTCAAGAAGAACAATCCGCCATCATTCCGAGGCAGCTTAGATCCGAAGGAGGCTTAATTTCTTCAACTCGTACAGGAGAAAAGTTACTCTATTGTTGATTCAGGATAACACATTCTTTTATATATCCTTCATGTGTGAAATTTGGAGTTACCTATCTTTCTTTTGTCTTTTTATCCACGTGTTTCTACTTCTAAGGGGGTAATCTTATTTCTTCCAGTTCTTGTTTAAATTGTTTTCTTGTGCATCGGGACGTGCCTTATGCCTTCGATCTTATTTGTTATCTATGTCTGTGTTAGATGCTATTCTTGGTAAGGAGTGATTGTCTTTAGACTCGTTGTCATAAAGTACTCTAATAGAACTATTTTTATTTTTGATATATCTTTACAACCAATGTCTATCGATTTTTATTCGGTGTCAACCCTTATTGTATTGGTTGTTTCTTCTAATAAGTGCTTAGTTAAGGGAACTGAAGGATCGTTACATACTCTAGTTTTCTGGTAAGGTGGGAATTTATAGTGACGTGACAGTATACTCATAGCATGTGAGTAAAATACTTTCTTAAAACCTTAATGGAATGAATTATTGAAGGATGTGATCTCTTAATTTGTTTCGATTTTTTTTAATGTGGAAATTGAGGTTTTCACATGTATATTTCTCTAATATGAAGAATCGAGGTTTTGAGATTCTTGATTATTTATTTGGGATTCTTAAAATGTTTTAATGTTATTTGATGAATTAATTTGATAATTTTTTTTAAGATTCTTTTAATTGTGGTTTTGTTTTTTTTGTTGTGGTGTATATGTGACTCCTTAGTTTTATTTTTGTATAAAATGTGCAGTCCTATCTCATTTGTGTTTACGCTACTTGAATTAACTTTTTCTTTTTGTTTGATGGCAAAATCGCAAATCTCACTTGAATTGATTTTTCTATTTCATATTTGGAAGCATTGCTTCACTTTGTCAAGTCACTAACGTTTGAATTAGTTTCACTTTGCCAAATTCAAATTAGACTTATTTGGAATCACAATTTGCTCATGTATACCGATGCACAGCTTCACTCTGTAGTGATTTTTATCGGATCCTAATAAATTTTTTAAAAAAATTATAGTATGAGTCAAATTCCACTTTAGTCAATGATAATAAATATGCTTGATTTTGTAATAACTTTTGAGTGATTTTAGTGGAAAAAAATTTATTGTAGTATGAGGTTATACGTGGGCAATACGCAATTGAACAAAGTAACTATTATGGATAGGTATCTTTTACCTAGGATAGATGAGCTTAGATCAATGGAGTAGAGTAGTGGTTGATTCTAGTAAAGTAGGTGCATGAATAGGGTGAGAGAAGCCTAAGACAATGACAAGTGTGAGAAGTTTCCTAGAATTGGAGAAGTGTTATTGGAAGTTATAAACGAGTTCTCTAGACTAGCCTTACCTCTCACCAAGCTGATTAGGAATGGAAAATCTCTTGTATAGGATACAACTTGAAGTTTTTAATGATCAGTAGAGCCTTAAACAGTTGTTAAGAGATGGAGACAGAGACATAGACGAAGAGTTAAATATAAGGAAAAAAAGTGGATGAATTTTCTTAGGAACTATAATTTTGAGTTGAAGTATAGTCCGGGGAAGGCTAATGCAGTGGTCGATACTCGGAGTAGGAAATTTCCGCACAAGTCTAACTTGAAGTTGCAAGAGATGAACCTAATAGAAGAGTCTAGAGACATGAATTTGGATATCTTTTTAAGGCTTAAAACTTGGAATTGAATAGGTTGAAAATTTGTAGTGACCTTAGAAAATAGATTAAGCGAGAGTAGTTTTTAAACTAGGATTTGAAATCTCTTTTGGATCATGAGAATTATGTGTTATATAATAATGGTGTGGTGTTATTTAAGAATAGGATCATTGTCCCTAAGGAGGGGAGCCTTAGAGGGGGGAAAAAATGTTAGAAGAGACACATAAAAGAACGTTAACCATGTGTCTAGGAATAACCAAGAAACATCAAGATTTAAAGAAGTATTAGTGGACGGGAATAAAAATGGAAGTGAGATTAAAGAATTTTATATATACGTTCAAATTTTATTATAATGTTTTAATTTTGTTATATAATTTTTAGAGGATCACTTTCCTTAAAATTTCAAATTGCTTCTCAAGTGACAAAGTATTAATCGCGATTGATATTCCCCTATGATTTACTTTCCATATAGATTAATGGCCTGTCTAATCCTAACAAACTTATATTTCTTAACAAAAAGTGAAAAAATGTTATTTCTTATTTGTATGTGCCTACTAAAGGATCGAGATTGAATTAGTTTCTTATACTATTGTGGTGTTAATTTTTACAGTTGTTTTTGCATAATGTCTGCACAGTTTAATTGTAATCTTGTTAAACATTATTCTCCATTTTGTTATCACATATATATTTTTTTGGGGTAAGATCTTCTTATCAACATAAAGTGCAACTATTTCTTCCTCTTTTGAAATTATCATTTTGGGATAGCTAAAAATTAGTATGTGAACGTGCTACTGCTTCACACTTCTTTATTTATAAAATTTATAAAATTCCCCAGTTCTGTGTAGAATATAAGAAATTTGATATAGAGTTCGTAAGAGATATTATATCTACGTGTGGATGATATAAAATATTACATCAATTTCTTTTATGGATTGTTTGTTAAATTTAATTTGTGAGAATGCTTATAAAGATGAAATGCAAGTGAAGG